>VUQS01032361.1:33879-44869 GCA_015108495.1 Heterochromis multidens | reverse complement strand
GTTATATTTATGTAATAGTGACCACAAAGACGCATTAGCAGTCTCAAAATAAAAAAAAGAAAAAGGCAAGTAAATAACAATAAGTCAGGTTTTCTCAGAAACTACAAGCCCTTTTACCTTGATAAATATATCCATGTTTTTGTGGTAAACAGTTTCTCCACCTTGGCCACCACCCCTAAAACATTTCTGTGGAGATTTATGACTCTGTCCACTTCAGTTTGCTAAACAAACGTATGCTTGTTTTGGCCTTTGTGCTGACGCAAGGCTGGAGGGTTAGAAAGACTCTCATGTTGTTTCCCTCAGCCTGCTGGAATTCCTTAAGTATGCAAAAGACCGGCATTTTTGGAAAAATAGAAGACCCTGGGCTGCACATGGATAAATACAAATGTTGGTTTTTGCTACTGTACATGTGTGCAGCTTCCTGAGTCACTACTTGTTTCTCGTTTTCAGTCACAGCTGTGTTTAGCTGGAGGAAAAGGCGAGTTTGTTTCAAACACTGCAGATTTGTGACACTGACACAAGCAGAATTTGTGTTAAAGCCAAGAGAAGCAAAGACATTTCAGTGAGTCCCAGCTGACAGCAGCAGAGACATTTCTAAACCCACCTCTTCTGGCATATCTTACACCTGTTTTCTGTCAAGAGTTGTTGTTTTGTGCCTGTTTGGAGTTCCAAATTCCATCATGTTTGTAATATTGTGAATAAATTAAGCTCACACTCATTTCTCCTTTGTTTTTGTTTTTTTCTCAAAGCACACAGTGGCATATTTGTCTAGGAATGCAAAAAAGGATTTATGCCTGGTGCTACTATTGCAGTATTCAATGTGTGACAGCAGTATAGACAGAAAATTCTATCTCATTATTTCACAAATGTGAGATCCTGTTTGGTCTTTCCAATCAGACCTCATCTCTGCCCTCTACCGGCTGATCAACACATTGAGAGTCCAAAAATTTACTGGCACAGAACTTCCTGCAAGCCTGTTCTGTACTTAATCTGCATTTTCAGTAAAATTTTCTGTATGGAAGCTTCATTGTCTTTGTGGAAGGCGCTTATAACCATGGATTAAATCTATACCTATTTTTGGTAAAGTTCAAAGTTATAAAAAAGAATATTGGTGGAGATGAGAAGTGCATCATCCATGCATGTAAATTGAATTTCTTTTGGACAAATTTCTTACACTTGTATACACTGTATTAGGTACACCTTGCTAGTAGCAGGTTGGACCCCCTTTTGGCTTCAGAACTGCCTTAATGTTTCATGGCATAGATTCATCAAGGTGCTGGAAACATTCCTCACATATTTTGGTCCATATTGACATGATAGCATCACACAGTTGCTCCAGATTCCTGTTTCACTATATTCTAAAGGTGCTCCACTGGACTAAGATCTAGTGACTGTGGAGATCATGTTCAAGAAACCAGTCTGAGATGATCCTGCTGGAAGCAGTCATGAGAACATGGGTACACTGTGGTCATAAAGGGATGGACATGGTCAGCAACAATACTCAGGTAGGCTGTGGTGTTTAAACGATGCTCAGTTGGTGCTAAAGGGCCCAAAGTGTGCCAAGAAAATATCTACACCATTACACCACCGGCAGCAGTCTGAACTGCTGATACAGGGCAGGATGGATCCATGCTTTCATGTTGCTTAGTGTGCCAAAAAAAATATCCCCCACACCATTAAACCATCACCACCTGCCTGAACCTTTGATACAAAACAGGGTGGATCCATGCTTTCGTGGATTCAACTCTACCATTTGAATGATATTGAAGCAGTTTCTGAAATAGCCCGTCTGACACCAACAACCATGTCACATTCAAAGTCACTAAAATCACCTTTCCTCCCCATTCTGATACTCGGTTTGAACTTCAGCAGGTCATCTTGATCGTGTCTACATACCTAAATACACTGAGTTGCTGCCATGTGATTGGCTGATTAGATATCTGCGTTAACATACAGATGAACAGGTGTACCTAATAAAGTGGCCAGTGAGTGTATTTCTCTATCAAATGAACAAGAAAGTCTGGACCAAAGCCAGTAGGAAATAACAGAAATATACAGTATAACTAATCCTTTATGAAAAAACACTGTGTGGTCTCATACTAACACTGATGCTGTGCCTTCCTCCTCTCGTGTCTTTCAGGCCTCGCTGCTCCCATTTGTTCAGTCAGCAGGAGGCCTTTGAGGATATCAGCAAATGCTTATTAAGAGACACAAAATGAAATGAGAAAATAAATGGTTGGTTTTGTTTTGGAAAGTGGCAAAGAAATCCCCAGGTGGACAAGGAGAGACACCACACAACACTTGGAGTACTTTGCAAATCAAAAAAACAAATTCCCACAGAAGCTGCAGTGACATACAACACAACTCTGAGCATCCTAAATAAGCAAGATCTTGTTTCGAAGACAATAATTGCATGGTAATTTGGTTTAGCATCATTACAAAGACAGTATAAAGATATACTGCAGACAGCAAACAGGAGGATTTAGCATGGCGAAACACTGCAGCAGCAGCAGTTCTGTCACAGTTCTACATAATGAAGAGCTTTGTAGCTGATAATCACTGACTGTATCCACAGTGATGTGGGGAAACAGAATAGTGGATAAAATATAAATTCAAGCAAGGAATCTACACCACAATAGTGGAAAATGTGTGTTTTCTTTTGGCTCCATGTAACCAAATAACTGTGTTAAAATGACCAGAAGACACAGGCCCTGCAGGAGGTCAGGAGGCTTGTTTATCAAAGTCGATGACTCAGTGATATCTCTGCCAGGAGCTCAGATTAGTGGTTTTAAAGCTCACTTTTCAACCTGAACTCTGAACCCTCTGCCCTCAGGAATGTCAGCACACCTTCTGTTGGTCTCCACCCGCTGGCAGTCATTACTCACCTCGGTTATGAAGCCTAACAAAGGCTTGGTCTCAATCTAAATAACCAGTGGTAAAATGGTATATAGCTTACATTTATGGCCACTTTATATTTCTGTTGAAGCCCTGCTCTGACTTAAGGCATAGCAGTGTATAATGACAATGTGAATGCCAGAGCTTTCTCAATACACTGTGTCCACTTTATTTGGTACACCTGGTCTGCCATAAAGTGATTTAATGATGTCTATAAATATATTTTGTTGACACTGTCACAGAAGCATTTATTCAGTTATATGTTTTAGCATTGCGGTCACTATTATTGGACTGCTGAAAGGTGTTTCTACCTACCTAGCACCTTACAGACAGCTCTCAGCATAAAGTTTTACTGTGATTTCAATTGGATTTACACCAACAATGCAACAAAAAACCAAACATTATGGGCTAAAATAAATACGGTAAGACTGTTGTAGTGCACTGCCTTACATTTCTGGGAGTCATTATATAATGTAGAGAAAGAAATAAAAACTTCGTGTGGACTTCAGGAGACTAAAGGGGTGCTTTGGCAGGCATGATTTGTGCTGTTTTCTTAAATTTGCCTTACAAATACAGACCACATCCCACAGGTGTCCTGCTGGATTGAGATCTGGTGACTGTGGAGAGCATCTGAGTACAGTGAAGTCATTTTCATGTTCAAGAAACCAGTTTGAGATTATTTGAATTTTTTGACATGGTGTGTTATCCTGCTGGAAGCAGCCAGCAGAAGATGGGTACACTGTGGTCATAAAGGGATGGACATGGTCAGCAACAATAAACTTTGAGGCTGTGTCGTTTAAATGATGTGCAGTTGGTACTAAGGGGCCCAAAGTGTGCCAAGAAAATATCTACACCATTACACCACCGGCAGCAGTCTGAACTGCTGATACAGGAAAGGATGGATCCATGCTTTCATGTTGCTTACACCAATCTTTTATTATCCAGTTTTGGTTAGCCATTGCGCATTGTACCCTTAGTTTCCTGTTCTTATCTGACAGGAGTGGCACCCAGTGTGGTCTTCTGCTGCTGTAGCCAAGATGCTTTGAGGTTTGACATGTCGTGCATCCAGAAATGCTCTCCTCCATACCTTGGTTGTAATAAGTGGCTTTTGAGTTACTGTTGCCTTCCCATCGGCTTGAAGCAGTCTGACCATTCTCCTCTGACCTCTGGCATCATCAAGGCATTTTCATCCAGAGAACTGCTGCTCACTGGATATTTTCTCTTTTTCAGATCATTCTCTGTAAACCCTAGAGATGGTTGTGTGGGAAAATCCCAGTAGATCAGCAGTTTGTGAAATACTTGATGAGTTCATCTGCCACCAGCAACCATGCCACATTCAAAGTCACTTAAATCACCTTTCCTCCCCATTCTGATACTCGGTTTGAACCTCAGCAGGTCATCTTGACCATGTCTACATGCCTAAATGCACTGAGTTGCTGCCATGTGATTAGCTGATTACATATTTGCATTAATGAGCAGTTAAACAGGTGCACCTAATAAAGTGGCCAATGTCAAACTGTTCCTTAAACAAGCTGTTGTCTAACAGTCATTTTTTTCTTTGTGGTTTGCTACTTATTATACAGTAATGCATTTTTAGGATTATAGGCCTGTTCTTTAGTTAGCTACTTAACAGATGTACAATAGTTGGGAATTAAATTAATACTTTACAGAATAAACTTGTGCAAATGTCCAAATGTGATGCACCTTATTACCTTATTATTACTAGTACAACATTATTTGGACATTATTTGATTATGGATTTCTTCATAGCTGATCAGTGGTACAATTTAGTCCATAAATATCCATATGTTGATCGTAACATTGCACTGCAGAGTTGTTTATTTGCGTTAACAGTTTGACATCAGCTATGCGTGCTGCTGCTTCTTTTATCAGCTTTTTTTTCTCCCCCAGCACTCTGCTTCTTGTTTCTGACCTCATGTGGGCTTTTCTCCCCACAGCAGCCACAGAAAAGAACATTTGCTTAATAAAGCCCAGAGGCTCTGAGATGAAACATCATCTTGACATATAAACAATGTATGCTGCTGGGAAAGTGACATCACACGACACGAAAGAAGCAGAGGGAAACGACTCAAGGGCGGGCGACCAGCGGGAGAGTGAGCTGACCACAGGAGGCTTACTATTTCTAAATGTTGCTATTTCTTGCCCCCTCTTCTGCCTCTTGTTTATGTCTAGTTAGCAGCGTACACTGTGTAAAGTGAACAAGACAGGAAATAAAGCAGCAAAGCTCTGCTTGTTCTGATCTTTCAGTCACACACATTCAATCCCAGCTGCTTACCTGGCTTAATCACAGTTGTCTCAACAAGTCAGAAGATGGAGCCAAGCCTAGAGAATTTATTGGCAAGTACATGGACATTAATGATTTATGGAGCACCTGCACCTTACTGAATGATACAAGATTTACCCCTTTTTTGTATCAAATTTGATTATGTTGCAGTGAAATCCAGAGTCTGTTTCCTTCAGGGGCATTTCTTAATGCTTCACAGCCTTTAATAATTAATCCATTATAAAGTGAAGCAGTGAAGAAGTTAGTCTTCTAAATTTTCCTCCGAGGCACAAATATTTCAGTCCTTTCTTGCTACAAGTTTAATTCCCCTAAAAATTAACACATCATTATTTTTTTTTGTTGTTGGTGCATGTCTGCTTTGTGAGATCACTGCACTGCATTTATCTCTCACTCATAAATGAAAACACAGTGCAAGTCAAGTCTTGATCTCAGTAAATGGGTAACAGAGTTTCTTTATTTTGCATTCACTTCTGTCAGTATGTACGCTTTAGTTTTAAATCAAAAACAGAATAAAATAAAATAAGAGCGTGTCCTTTGAAAAACAAAAGATCAACTGAATTAAAGTCTGTGGTTAAAAGACAGTCCATTTCACATCACAGTGGAAGAGAATTCATGGCACAACTTTACCAGAAATGGAAGCTTGATTACATGAAACAGCCAAATTTTTTACTGGGTTAAATACGTTGTGCAGTGGTTTTTACTGGCCTGAACTGGGATGCTGGTATGAAAAACTCCAATTACTGACACAGTAGAAAATTCTCTGAGATAAACACATTACATCTGTACAACTTTAAAGCTCAGTTCAATTCAAAAGAGACAGACTGAAGTGATGAAGCCCACAGACGTGAGTGAGTAATAGGACAACTCACAGGATCCACCATTGTCTGAGATTCACCTCATGCAGGTAAGGACACACACTGTGTCTGCTGACTCAGTGTCAGTGAACAAAGCTCGAGGTTTTCAAGACTTCATGAGTCGGTCTCTGTCACTTAAGTTTTGTTTCTGGAGAATCCCTCCATGCATTTTTTATTGTTATTATCCCAACAATATTTGCAGACAGTAGGCTAAAAATAAAGAAAGTCATTATTAAAGAAAGCATTAACCAAAATCTTTGAAGGTCACTGGAGTGTTTTCAGTCAGTAAAGAACTTTGCCTTTAATTAAAAACATCTGACGCGAGCCTGTGCCTGAATCTGCTGTCTTCTCCTTCCTCGCTGGGGTCATCGTTCAGGGAGTACAATCCTGGCCGCTGCTTGTGCTTCTTCTTGTGGCCTGTCACGTTTGGCTGAAAGAGGCGGCTTATTGAATGCAGGCCCTTGGAGAAATCCGGGAACAAATCCAGATCCTCTTTCTCATGCAGGGCTCTGTCCTGTGCTGGCTGGGCTTTGGGTTTACAAAGCATCTCTCTCACACTCTCAGAAACATCTTTGTGAAGGTACTGGTAGGCCTTCTTGCCATAGTTGTCCCTGACGCCTATATTGGCTCCGTACTCCTTCACCAGTATGCCAATGATGTAGTGCTTGTCATGCAAAGCAGCAATGTGTAAAGGAGTGTATCCCCCGTGTGTTTTTGCATTGACGTCAATGTCAACTCCTCCTTGCCTGGCTGTGTTGATAATCTTCACAAGCATATCACTGTTCCCGCTCTTGGCTGCCCAGTGCAGAGCAGTGAACCCGGACATGAAGTCCTTCTTCTCGGCCAGCTGGTTGTCTCTGAGCAGCAGGCCGTAAACCTGGCTCCAGTGGCCAGCGGCACACTTGATCAGCCACTGATGCTCTGACTGCTCCAGGGGAACCACAGTGGGAATCCTAGTGTCTTTGTGCTCCTCTGATGCCTTGGTGCTCTTTGCTGCCCGCCTCAGCTGGGGTGAGCTGGTGCTGCTGCCTCTCTCCACTGAAGGCATCCTTCTCTTCTCCCTCAAAGCATCTGGTTTTGGGTGTTCTTCACTATCATCAGCGTCCACCTTAAGTTTCTGGATCTCCACTTTAGTGGCACTGGGGGGCATCCTCAGAGGCAAGGCATATGGTTTAGTCTTGATGGGCTGATTTGAGCAGTTACCTCCATTCCTGTCTTGCTGGTGGACCTCAACGTTCAGCGCCTTTTTAAGTCTTATACTTGCATATTTACTCCTCTGCAGTGCCAACTGTATGGGAGAAAGCAGTTCTGTGGGATGGTCGCTACTTTCACTTGCCTCTTCCTGATCAGGTTCAGAAACAGCTGATCCTGCACCTCCCGAATCCCCAGAGCTTCCAGCCTGCGCAGGTGGGCGCTGCTGCTCACCTGTCAGCGGGATCTCTTCATTTTCAGGGTTTTCCACATGAATCTTTGGAACTTCCAGCAAATGCTGATAGGTTTTCCTCAGGAAAACATACCGTTCACCGTCGATTTCTCTCACAAAGGCTATATTGTTGACAAAAGTCTTGAAAATCTCCCTGTTCCGTTCTTTTTCTTCGGGATCGGCGGAGTCTACCGAACCTCTGAACTTATCCACCAAGTCGGATTTCTTCACTCTGCCCCCCTCCTCTATCAGCAAAGACAGGATGGATTCTTGCGTCAAAACCATTATTAAAGCTATAAAACAAAAAAGTGAAAGCTCCAAGACTCCGACAGCCGCGCGGTGCGTTACACCTTTGTCCGGGTGACGGTGCAGACCGCTTTACCTGGACGCTCGCTCTCCTCCCTACACCTGGGGGAGGCTCTTTCCGGGGAAAGTGAGGACGTGGACAATTTGAATAATATATGCACATATTTTACTTTAAACAAAGTAATTCAACATTTTTATGCTGAAAGACTTTGGTAAATCAATCAATGTAGGCCTTAGTAAAATAAAAAAAGAATACTATACTTTGTTCCCACTCGTAGGCTCTAAGGACATATAGATGATAATGAGAAATTATTCTGTATTTAGGCTAAAAAAAAAGATATTTTATTTGGCTCACATGAGGTGTTGAAAGGTGGTTACTGTATGCACAAGCATGAAATGTTTGTAATTAGTGACACAATACGTGTAATGATAAAAACATGTAATCTAACCTGAATCTGCTCTTGGATTATACTTCAACACTGAAACACTTATTACATACTACTACTACTACTAATAATAATAATAATAAACAAACTGATGCAGCCAAATTAAAAAAAAAAAAAAAGTTTTTTCCCTTTTGGATTTAAATAAAATATATTTTGGTTATTCAGCATTTATGGTTGGTCAACCTAAATGACCCTGACAAGAACAATCTATCATAGAAACCAAATATCAGATTTTTGATTAGTTAAGAACAATGGTGACCATGGGTATTATTGTATTCTGATGATGTTGTACAGGTTATATAATCTGTCACTGACTGTAAATAAAAGATGGACATAGCAACTGTGACCTCACCTATTTGGTTTGAAGCATCACTGTTGTGGCTGTTGCCATGTTTTCTTTTCTTTTCTTTTCTTTTCTTTTTTGGGGCCAGAAGTTGCCATATTTGGACATATTTGGAGGGTGGATACTCACTGACAGTAACAGTAACAGACAATAAAATGCTGGAATTTCACTCCCCAAAACTGAAGCCAAGACTTCTTTGATGGTTTGTACTGCACAGTGAACCATAATATTTGTCAGATAATTCCATTAAAATAGATCAAAAGGCACCAACACCACAAATATGGCAGACCACACACCTGTCAATCAAAGTGGCCACACCCCTTATTCCAGTATCCACATGGATAAGCTATAAACCTCCCCCATGATGGGGAAATTATCCATAGAGGCCAAAAGCATCCTCGTCCCAGGGTTTTAAAATGCTTTTTAATGCTCTAAAGTTGGACACTTTAACTTCTTCTCCCATTATGCTTTCTCAAGATCCACAGAGACACAGTGCAACTCCTTCTGACCCTCTCTATGCTTCCCCAGATAAAGTTGGGCACCCTAACATGGACATGGTAGTTAATACACACTGACTCACTTTTGAAGCCAGCCGCAAGTGACCATTGGAGGAATTGCACTTTGTGGCATGTGTAAGCTTGATTTTTATTTGGTTTTGGAAGTTTGCCACTTAGTTCCCAGGAAATCCTGGTGATAGCAGTGGTATTACTCATGATCATAAAATCATTCATGTATTTGTAATAAAGCCAGCTTGATATACACACATGAGCACACACACAAAATATATCATATTTTTAATGTGAAACACTGCAATATAAACAACACAGAAAAATAGTTCTGGGACAAGTGCGAGACATATCACGTGACGGATTGCTCTCGCTCTCTGATTGGCTGATCCGCATTCTAGTAAAATCAATCTCTGACCTAATTAACTTAATTTAAATATGAATGCCGTGTTTTGACTGGCATCGAAATGATTAGGTATTTTGTTATGATCTCCACCGCTCGCTGACACATATTTCTGCTGCTCAGTCCTGCCCTGGCTTGCAATATGTCCAACATGACATTCCTGCAGCGATTGGGAGAGGTGGCCATATTGAAAACGTATATGTCACAACCAAAGATGTCGACTAAGCTCAGGATAGTTCACACCCGACTTCAACTTAGATGAAAATATTTATTGTTACGTCGCCTGGAAACTCTTTAATCCCCAAAATAAACTACATACCAATCACCGTTGGCAGTTAATTTTGATAATCAATATGATGAGGAGCTATTTAAAAAAAATTGCTTTCGTGATATGCGAAAAGCCAAAATATATGTGGAAAGTGCGCACGCATGCGCAAACAGTGCTCTATCAAACGGCCGTTAAAAACTGTAATAACCGACTGCTTTTCATCACCCACTCTCTTATATATAAGTTATATTTTTAAGTAAAAATCACTGTAGCTCTTTGACACTAGTATCGTTTTCAACCTGGAGCTTAAAGCGAATAAAAAACTCTTAAATGTGGCTGAGCGAAGCAGAAGCTTAGTAGCAGGGAGTCCTCTTGTCGCCCAGCTAGCGCCCTCCCTGCCCAGTTCAGCTGCTCCTCTCCGCCTTGTGTCCCTCTCTTCCTATCACTGTCAGTAGTTTAGCAGGTTAGTACGGAGAGACAAGGGCTGCTCCCTTTCGCCTCTGCTCGGTCTGCTTCAGCACACCAATACCATACATTCCGCACCATGGCTGCCACGGACGTTGACGTATTTTCGGTAAGCAAATGCTATCCGGAGCTCCTTGTTTTTTTTTTGTTTTTTTTTTCTGTTTTTTTTAGGCGCAGTAAACATTGCAAGTGCAGCTACGGGCACACTTGGCTGTGATTAGTAAAAGTGTGTGCTAGCTGCTCTGTGTGTTGTGTGTGTGTGTGTGTGTGTGTGTGTGTGTGTGTGTGTGTGCGCGCGCGGGTATGTATGTAGCTAAGCCTCCCCCGCTTTTGGAGCCTGGACTGTGGGCTCAGGCGAGATGGTGGGAGTGAATTCTGTGATGGTGACTGGGTTTTTCCCAGTTAGGGCAAATTAAGTACGCTACAGTAGCTGACTGTTTTAATGTCGTGCCGTGTAATGAGTTTTTTCCACGCGTGGACGCGTTGCTGGACATATGGGTGTAGCGTATGGCACAATTAAACTGTTTACTGTTGAGATTGTTGGAACATTAAGGAAACAAACATTACAACCGCCATGCAGTGTCACAGTAAGGCATATACACTGGGTAGCCAGTAGATAGAAATACCATTTGAAGGCTCTTTTAGGTGCATTAATTTGTATGTTTTGTTGTGTCAAACTGCAAAATTAGGTTCTAACATTGTACTGGATGGGGACCCCCCCCCCCCCCCCCCCCCCCCCCCCCCCCCCCCCCCCCCCCCCCCCCCCCTGCTCCCTC
>VUQS01032361.1:16446-28684 GCA_015108495.1 Heterochromis multidens | reverse complement strand
ACAGTTAACCAGAAGCTTTTCATTCCTGACATACTTTATGCCGCTGCTCTTCTCTTCTTCCGAGCTAGCTTGGGTGGGTGGGTGGACAGTCAGATGCTTCATAGTTTCCCCAACTGCTCTTGTCTGTTGGTTATACATCCTGTATTTGCTTATGGGTGTTATTATGTTCTTGTCATTAAACCTAAATGGACTAGGAAGTAAAAAAAAAAACAGGCAGGTTTATTTTTAGATTTGTCATGTTTTTGAGGAGATCCAGTTGGCTTGAGTTACATAGGGTGAAAATAATGAAGTGAACTATGTAACCCTTTAAAGCCTCCAAAAATGGAGGCATGTTTCACATGATAAAAGTTTTTGGCTGTAGCTCACACTCTGCATAAATAAACATGCTTATATACAGGCTTAATCTGTGTTAACAATAAACTTCACAGTGTTTTGGGAGTTGAAATTTTTAGGTATTTGCAGATTAAAGTGCTTCATTTAATACATTATCCAGTTCTGCAACATGTTGCATTGTTCAGTGCACTAAATTAGCTTCTTATCAAGTCATCTAACTCTCTATTTGAGTCATTTTTGCACTGTTTTTCTCTTTACGAAATTAAAAGTCAGTGCAGTCCAACTGTTTACTCTAAAATCCTTTTTATTTTTGGAAATTCTTTGATTCATTGAGTTTTTACTTATAGTGGAGTATTTGCACATGGTTGGATAGCTATTTTACTGCACTAAAGGATCTGAGTGCTTCCTCCTGCAGTCAGTCCAGTGCACACACTTAAACGTTCAGCCAGTCGAGTGACAGCTTGGGGAGTTTGTGTCCACGTCTGCAGTTCTGTGCTGTCTTCTCCTAAAAGATAACACTCTTGGTCAGGCCTGTGCACTCATTTTGTAGCAGCCATTCACGGGCCCATCTGTTTCTTATGTGTCACTCTCTTACACAGAAAAATTATGTGCTACTGACAGCATGATTAGGTTCAGTGTAGGAGGTCAACCCAAAATGATCCGGAGAGAGTCTAGATCGTTGTTGTTTTTCTGAATTTGAGAGTTTCACCACTGTGGTTTGGTGAGTTTGGAGGAATATCCACAGAAGCAGGTTTACAAGGTAAAAGAAAACCTCCTTAAGCTTAGCTGTGCTTCTCTAAAGGCCTAGAAATGTCTTAAATAGGAACAGTGGACTTACAGCTTGCAATCTAAAATGCACATTTTCAGAATTTCAAAATACAAAAAAAACATTCAATGTTTATGGAAAAACAGCATGAAGGCCCATATTTATAATTTCCTGGATAAATGTGGGCTTATGTAAAGTTTCAACTTCACCTATTTTAAAACCTACTCAGGAATCCTCAGAGTCCTGCTTTGCTTGCAGACACAATATCATAGTCTGCTCCCTTCCCCTCTATCTGAATATCTCTACCCGGCTTCATCCATTCAGCAAGCTGATTACCACAAGGAAGTATTAATGTTGTTTGACAAGGTCTGAGTTTACACTGAATAACAAAGAAAGACTGGCCACAGCCTTTTCCTTTTATTCATCTCTGTAAACCTGATACTGACTCCTACAAACGTTGCACTTACTCATTGCTTTTTTTCCAAAATGACTTACAATATATGTATTCAGACTTAAGAACAAGAGCTGTATAAACTGCCCAAACTGGAAATTAGAGAGCTACAATGCACATGACTAAAACTGGCTTTATCCCTCATTTTAGCATACTAATAAATTCAGTCTGTCATGCACCTCTTTCAATGCATGATTAGTGTTCTATAGCTCCTTTCACATCTATAAATACAATGTTCAATAATAAATTCACAACATGTAATAAAGGGAATTGCGGTGTTTTGCTATGTGGCTTGCAGTGAAATTGATGTCTTTGTTTAGCAGGGTGTTTTTACAAACATCAGTGCATTTTAAAACATCTAAACAATATTATTATATTGTCAGTGCATACAGAATATTTTTTACTCTAACACATATTAGTGTAGTGTAGTAATCCCCCAATGTGCTGCAGCTCAGCTAAGTGTTGCCTATCTCAGCTCATGTCAAATTACTCCAGCTGTGTTGCCTGACACATTAAGCTCTATTTCTCCCTTTTTCCCCCTGAAACTTAGACACACACAAACACACACGGCTCATCCTGTATTATGCAGTTCAGTTAGGTTTAAAAGTCTTCTTCTGTGTATTCGGAGCCTGCCTCCACCTCTCAGTTCAGTATGGTTGGCTGTGCTCTGCTCTCAGCTGCCTGTGCTTGGTGACATCAGCCTTCAAGTATGCAGTCCTTCATAGCTCAGCCAGATGAGATCGGGTGGCCCTATTCATCTCAAGGTGCTGTCTGTGCCCCTCTTCTACGACTTTAACACTCTTCTTTGGTTGAGATTAGCTAAATTAGGCAGATCAGAGGTGAAAAAAGGTTACAGCCCTACCGTTTTTTCTACTCGTCTTTAGTGTGTTGTGCATTGCTAACCTTTGTGCTTTTAGTTCAAGGATTCTCTCTGCTGAATCCACATTGATAGTTAAGGTTATGCACGTCCTCTGCAGTACACCTTTAATCTTTCTTGCAGGTTCAGTAGAGCATCTTGCACTACTATATGTGTTTATTTAAGGAAATATAATGATTTAGAATACAAATGTCATGGTCATTCATGGTTATGTGTCAGTTATTTACATTGCTATGGCTGTGGTTTTAAAATTTCTCAACAGCACCCCCAATTCTGAGTATGTTATTCTTTCTTGGAAAAGGATGGTAGGAGTGACAGGAAAAGGAATCTGCAGTGCATTCAATTTGTGAAATGGGTGCTCTGCTTTACCAAAGTGGTGAGGAGGAGGGAATTTAACCATAAGTCAAAGCACTCAATTTACTATTTGATCTATGTCACCAATGGTCATGAGCTTTGAAAAATGACTGAAAGAATAAAATCACTAAAAGAATAAAATCACTGATACAAGCGGCTGAAATGACCCCCTGATCCTCCACAGTGGGATGAGTCAGTTGAGCTGATTTGGCCTCCTCATAAGGATGCCCCCTAGGCCCCTCTTTATAGAAGTGTAAAAAGCACCTCCAGCAGGGTGGAGGTCCAGGGCAGAGGGATTATATCTCCCAGCTGCCCTTGAAGTGGCAGGGGATCCCACAGATAGAACTTGATAAAGGTGCTGCAGATAAGGAAGCCTGGGTACCCCTTCTCCCTCTCTTGGTATAGTCCCAGTGTTCTTTATACTGTATATTAAAGTTATATTAGAAGGAGAAAATGAAAGTCTAAGAGTATTGTAAAGAATGGAGCTGGACAACCGATAGTTATTTCTGTTACAGGGCATTATAACTCATATGTTGATGATGATCTAGTTTGGAGAACAGATGGATTGATGCCGTTCTGAAATATTCACATTGAGGTTTTTTATAAAATGAGCCGCTAACTTGCATCTTGCACATTTTGAAGTCCCTTGCTCCATATTCCATACAAATATTAAAATCATATAATCACATCCTTCCTCTGTCTGTTAAAGTATGTCTTTCCTCTTTATGCTTCTGAGAGATTATTCTTGAAGCTCATCCTCTCTGCAGGCCCCGATTACCTAACTCATAATGTGCGGGGTGATGGGTTTTACATGTGCAGAATGAACAGAAGGTCTTTGATGTTTACTCACATTGGAATGTGAGCGCTTCAGTATCTGTTCCATCCTGCTCTGAATAATGACTTGGCCATGTGTTTTCCTGACATCCACCAGACTTCTGATGTTTCATTTTTGTGTCCCATAGAATGAAGAGAAGCGTAACCTCAGTTTGGGTGGCCATGTTGGGTTTGACAGCCTTCCTGAACAGCTGGTCAGTAAATCGGTCACACAGGGTTTTTGTTTCAACATCCTATGTGTAGGTGAGTATTGGACGGAGAATGTGTTGTAGATTGTATACTGTAACTGTAACTACTGTACATTTCTCCAGAGTCCCTTTGCCCCTCATGTGGATTTACTTTGCACTGAGTGACATGTTTAGCTACAAAAATAAATAACAAAACAGCAGTAGTATGTTGTTTTTCTTGACACGAATGTAATACGCTGGCTTCCACTTCTGTTACAGCAATAAAAATTGATGTTTGAAAGCTGATGAAGTACACCCCAGTGACTCTAACGCACTCTCTCTTTCTCCGTGTCTTGTTCCTGACTCCTTCTCTGCCTCTGACCGTTCACAGGGGAGACTGGTATCGGAAAGTCAACATTAATGAACACGCTCTTTAACACCATGTTTGAGAATGAAGAGGCGAGCCATTACCAGAACGGCGTGTATCTGCGGCCTCGAACATACGATCTGCAAGAAAGCAACGTCCGCCTCAAACTGACTATCGTTGACACAGTTGGCTTCGGCGATCAGATCAACAAAGAGGATAGGTGAAATAAAAATTAACTCCACTCAGATTTGTTTTTTAATAGCACCTTTCATGCACACATTCAGCCCAAAGTGCCTCACAAAGTAATTAAGACTCCTCCTATCCAGACCTGCTTGTTACCAAACAGTGCTTATGGAGTTTAAACTGAACCACAACCATGGGTACTCTCACTAACAATAGTGAATACATATATATTCTGATAGAGTGATCTCTGCATTGTCCCATAAGTCCAAAGCAGAAGTGAAAAACATAATCATTGTGATTTCCTTTGGTCTGTTGTAAAAGCAGATTTTCCTGTCATAATTTCCCCAAAATCTACTTTCTAATTGCAAAATGACAATGACATATTTTAACTAAAAGATGCTTAGCTATACAAATAAGTGCACCAGACACAAACCACTATCAGCCCAGACTTCTGCACAGTTATATCGTGTCTCCGCAGGATGAAAATAGGAGGAAGTGGGAGAGAAATAAAGAGGAAATTGTTGATTTGTTTATTTTAACATTCAGCTGTGGAATGAAGTGTACTTGTTGTGGCCTAGCCAGCAAGCAGCACTCTCACGCTCTTTGATAGCAGCTTTCTCTGTAGGCTGTTTAAACCAACATAGTGAAGGACAGAGCCTGCAGCGGACTGTAAATGCACACTGAGAGAGCTTCAAAAGGTCACAGTTTGTGCATTCCACACAGAAGATTGAAGATGGATGTGAAGGGAGAGGACAGATGACTGTAAACATGTTACTGGCTGAGGGAATGGAATACATTTTTTTTTTCTTCTACTTATGTGTCACTCTGAGTTGTAAAACATCAGTGAAGTGGGACATCCGGAGTTGATTAGTAGACAAGGTAGTGTAATTTTCACAGTTAATTGTCATATTTAGCAAATATCTAAGTGGTGTATGGTGAAGGTTAACAGAAGTACTTGGAATTGCTGGTTTTAGGGCAGAGATTGTATAGAAATCAGATTAAATGTAACATCATGAACTTTGTTGTATTGTCACGATTTTCTGTCTTTAGTGTCAGACTTCATCATTTAAGAGCACACAAGGGAACAGCTTGCTATAAGCTCTAAAAACAAAAAGATATGTCCTTATACCCCTGTCTTATGGGCTTGTTTCTCAGAGTTTGTTGTTTTCTAAAGACAAAATTTCCATATTGAGACTTTTACTTTTGCAGACATACGTTAAACATGAGCGTCTGAGTTGCATTTAAGTCACTTTGAAGCACTGTGGGGTCCGCGTGACTGAATATGGTTTCAGGAGGTGCTACAGATGTTTGCCACTGCTTGCAGTTGTTTTCAAACATGTTTGCTATTGAGAGAAAGAAAAAATACAAAGCCTGAGTTGGTTGTGCAGTGTCCACATATAACAGCATAACATAAACAAAGCAATTCGCCTGGAGATGTCTGTTCAGTACAAACAAATGTACTGAACATCTCATACACAGATGATCATAACTGCAGAGATATCTAGTCTGAAAATGCCAAGTTTTGATGTGAGAGCCAAACTATGACTGTGGGACTTTTATCTATTGTAACTAATTAACCACCAGCTCACTCAGAAATTTTTTAAGTATGTGACTGGCTTCTTATGATCTTCTTCTCATCTTCCCAATTTAAATGAGTTAAAGCTGCAGACTCAAATAAACAAGTTTGGTGTGAATGTGACTTAAAACATCCCAATCAGACTGGTCACCAGCCTTTGTGGTTAAAAGATTGAAAACGGCTTACAGAGACAAACTGTACTGGTGCAATAACAAATAAATATACATAATTTTAATAAAGTGCAAGTAACATTTTCTGACATTTAACTATACAGCCAAGTAGCTGTGAGCAAGTGTTGTAGCATTAAAACCACCCCCCCATCTCTCCTCTCCTATCTTGCAAGTGCTCAAGGAGAAAAGACTGTAAAGCTGATGTTGTATTACTTTGTGTTGGTGCCTTTCATTGATTTACTGGTGATGCTTACAGGCTCCGAAAGCCTGAGAGAGGACAGGATGGTTTTTGCAGCCACTGTGATTAGTTTCAACTGGACTTCCATAAGCTGAACACAAATTTCATGCAGTACTAAGCTGTACAACTCTAAGCTGAGATCTTGGCATTGAATCAGATCACACAGTTACTGAAAACATATCTGTCTCTCTTCCTTTCCCCTGTGAAAAGTCCCTGTTTCCTTTTCATATTTATTACCAATGCATGAATAAGAAGACAAATATTTAGGTTTGACCCACAGACATAAATCCTAACAGTTTCTCTCTTTTTTTCTCTCTCTCTCTCCATAGTTACAAGCCCATTGTTGACTATATTGACACTCAGTTTGAAAACTATCTCCAGGAAGAGCTAAAGATCAAACGCTCGCTCTTTAACTACCATGACACCAGGATCCACATCTGCCTTTACTTCATTGCCCCGACAGGCCACTCCCTCAAGTCACTGGACCTCGTTACTATGAAAAAACTGGACAGCAAGGTACGTAGATGTGACACACAAACATGCATCTATAGTTTCCCTCTGGAAAAATGCACCCTGTGTTACTTTCCTGTGTTTGACTAATATCAGTGTTCCTGAATTCCGATTTCCCTTTCACTGCGACCGGTTTGAATTTCACTGAAATGAGAAGATCCCTGATCTGTCTACCAGGGTGTGGACTCTGTGTCCCAAAAGAGAAGAGTAAAGCTAAAAGAAAAATGTTCCAATGAATATGCAAGTTTCCATTTCATCTTTTAGGATTTCAAGAAGAGTTTACATGGCATTCTTTAGACTGAACTTATTTGGCTGTTTCTGTGGAAAAGGATTAATGTTTAGACTGTAATAGTCCTGAACTGGGGAGAGATCAGCCCTCCATGAGCAATTTTACACCTAAAAAGCCAGCATAATGTGGATTTTTGCAAGTGAAAATGTTTGATTTGGTGTTTCAAGGGAGCAAGCTATTCAATCATCAAATTCTTATTTGTTAAAAGACATTTATGTCAGCTAAAACTAGTCATTTTGTCTCGCAATAAATCAGCATCATACCCCTCTTATTCATTCATTCTGAGTGACATATATTTACAGGTCAGCACACAGCTGTATACCAGTCAATAGTCAGAATCAGGAACACATTGATTTGTGGCTTTTTCATATCTCCCGTGTGAGTATTACGACACAGATTATTGGTCCACGGATCTGTGTTTTGCTATACATCTGATGAGGGCAGCTCACTGGAGGTGCAGTCGCTGGGATGGCCTCCATTAAATAACTGATGGAAAAAAAAATCTCATCAAAGCAAACTTGGGGCATGAAAGAAGGGGAAGGGGGGAGAGTCACTGTGGTGTACATAGTTAGACAAGCCAAAGAAGTTAATTTATGGTCAAAGTTGTAGCCAATTTGTATTTATGATTTCATTATTTATATTTTAATGGGGGGAAATATTTTGTTGTAAGTGGCCATTGCCTGGTTTATTTTTTTAATTTGTCTGTTTATTTAGTCATTTTTACTACTTATGCTGCCCACTAGTATTCTTATAGCTTAATAAAACAAATAATTGCAAACAAGGGCGGCGATCTATAAAACATTTTGAAGCACACAAAACCTAGAGGGAAAGTGAATGATGGCGAAAGAGGAATGGAAAAGAGGAGATTTATATTTTCAGCTCTGTAGGAGCTTGCTTAACCTTAAAGCTGTGAGGCAGTAACAGAAAAACACACGAGTTGTCACGTTTCACTTAAAAAGCTGCATGTAGATGCCATAAGGCATTTGTTGTTTTCTGTTTGTCAATTTGTATAAGATTACACCAAATAAATACATTGTAAAGTTCAGCAATCAAATTTTGTTAGATCATTGAGATTGATCTGCGGTGTCCTAATCCGGAGTGGTTGTGATTAATGCCTTCATAATTTTTCAGTCTATATAACTGCTGATAGCACTGCTATAGGACTGATGAAATGGTAGCTTTGTCTCTGTTTGTTTCTGTTGGTGCAGTGATAATAAATCCAGAATAAAGCAGATGGTCAGCTTGTGACCAACCCTGCTGGCTTACCCCTGCCAACAATCAACCCATTTCTGCGCATCTCTGCCAGAAGTCTCTCGATACTCTTCGTAATAATAACTAGATACCTCAGCCAAATGCTGCTCTACAGGGACACTTAATAGTTTTATGGCATATTCAGGAAGAAGTGTACAAATTATTTATGCAATAGCTCTTAACTAGAGTCCTCAGCTTTCAGGAACAAATTTGATTACATATTTTACACATTCTCTAAAAACCCAAGGTAAAGTATTTTAATTATTATTACAAAATTAAAACATCTGGAAGGAGTGCTTCTGGCATTGTTACTGATTCCTTTAGGGATACAAGAGTACTGTCCTAACCTGTGAAGGAAGCTATGCAAACTTTAGAAAGGACAGCGATCCGAATTTAGAACTCGTCTTGCTGTGAAATGATGGCGCTGACCACTGAGCCTGTGTGCTGTCTTGACGAGCCAACAGAACAATCAAAACCTGGGATGCTACGTTTGCCAGCTGTCTCCTTACACTGTCCAAATTACCTCAGTGAACACAGCCAAGCCATGGCCTCTTCTTTGAACCAAGACATTATAACTTACCTGAGCTAAAAATATAGTAGCAGAGCAGCTACCATAGCCTAACCTCTTTGTAGATTCATATGATTAACTTTTTCTTTTTTGTGAATCTCCAGTGTGACAATCAGGGACATTTTACATATACACAAGCCTTTTTCATTTACACAGGTATATAAAGTGCTTCAGGTATAAACTGACAGCAATGTGGGCTTTATTTTTTGTCCATAATGATTTATACAATTGAGAACGCACCAGTGAGACTCTGTTTTGGCCAGTGCGGGTGTTCATCATGAGTACCACTCTGACCTCAGTGGCTCCGTCCCAGCAATCTTTCCACAATGTGCAATATGTTTGCTGTTTTATCTGAAAGCAAGCCAATGTTGAGTGACCACAATGTGGAATTGACACTATTGTGTTTTACAGGGCAGATGGACTTTATGCATGCAGGAGTCTCTTTCTAGATAGACTTGCAGGCAACATTTAAGACCTCTGCAAACCAAACAATAATCAGCCTTTGCACATTTAGTAGATTTATGTCTTATTTCATGCTTGTGGGCTCTGGATATCTGGAGGGTGGCCACAGAAAGTGCCTGCTTTGTTTTGCACAAGCCTAGACAGACCCAAATAGCAGAGTGTTTTAACAAAGTTATTTTCAGTTATGAATTCAGTTCATTATACTGGTTGGTTTTCAGCAGATTAATGTCCTGCCTCACATAAGTTTATTATCCCCAAAGTGAAAGGTTTAGATTTTTGCTCGTTTCTAGCTCCAACCCAAAACCTAAATGTTACGCATACAGAACCAAGAAAATAGCATTTTTTTTTTTTTTTTTTTACATCCCAGTGGTTGGAACTTGTTATTTTTACTGGCTCAATCAATCTGAATTGTGTGTTTTAATCAAAATTGATGCAGAGTCATATCCATGTCAAAGACAGCATCACTACAGTGTGTGCAAATCTTAAGTTGTATCTAGAAATTAAAGATAAATGAACAGATCTATCCCTTCTGACAGATGGCCTCGTCACAGGAAAGAACCAAGGAAGGAGACCAGAAACAGCTTTTCCCTCAGTCTGTGTATTTTTTTCTGTCAAACCCAGACAATGGTGTTTTTCTTGTTAACAAATCACCCCTCCCCACACGTGATGGTTGAAGGCCCAGTAGAGTAAATGTGGTTTTTGGTGGATGAAGGCAGGAAGAGAGATAAGAGTCTGAAAGGAGTGTCGTTTGTTTTAAATGAAGGTTTACGTTTCTACTTAACGTTTTAGTTTAAGCACGTAAAGGATTGAGTTTGTTGAGGTCATTTGGTGAAAGGATTCATGCCTCCTGCTTAACTTTAAAACACCTTTTAATTTGTGATATAATCCACTTGTGTCACTTGGGTTGGGTTAGGTTCCATTTTATTATATTTGGTTAGACTGTTTTTTGTGTTTATGGCAGATCAGAAGTTTTCTAAGTTAAAAATGGAGGAAGAGACTTGATAGAGATACTGAAAGGACATATACGTGTTGGGGTTCTAAAAGCAATAAGGAATTAGCTTCCTGACTCCTGTAGTGCCGTTTTCCCACATGAGCTTTGAACAATGTCAGCAAAATCAGGTCAGGTGATTGTCCGTTTCTCACATATAGCACACAGCAATACTGGAAATTCTGTGTTTGGTTCAGGAGAGGCTGCTGCCTGGGTAGATTGCGCATGGGGCAGGACATGTCATTCTGCCCACTTGCTGTGAGTCCACCAGACCATGCCTACGCTGTTCTCACATCACTGCTATGACATTATCCACAGTTTGTAGTGGGATCCTGCAGGTTTGAGACCTTTTAAAGTCCAGTCTGACTCTGTGGGAAATTTGTGTTTTCACTTGCATCACCATCAGGTATTGTTTAGGGTTGCACCACATGCTTGAAAAAATCTTGACATTTATATTTTTAGATTCAGAGTGATTTTCCCAGAATATTCTTATCCAGCAATGTCCATAAATCAGATTTAAAAATCAGAAAATACTCCAGAGCTTCCCCAAGAGTCATCATGTGTTTATTTTTTCTTCAAAAATAAACACTTGATGATTCAAACTAATCTGTTACCAGCTGCATTCAATAAGCAATTTATCATCCTGTTGTTATATCTCCAAAAAATTCAGTCTTTAAAAAAGGTGACTAATTGACTTCACAGTAATGTTGTACATCCTTTTCTTTTTACCCAAAGCCCCTAAATTAAAGGAACTTAATTATGAAAACTTAGTTAAGCAGCTGATTATTCCCCAGAATTAAGTAACACAAAGAATAATAATGGGATCCATTTATATATGTATATATATATTTTCATGTCGCTCTATAAGCATTTTCAACATTACTAAAGCTTAGACTGTATCATTGTGGGTCTGAACACAGACACACTTACCTGCACACTCTGATATTTTCCCTGTTTGACATTAAAAGTGCCAGAAATATTAGGCTATTTTTTCCAGTGATTATCTTTCCTGTGAACTGCTTTAATGTGGTTACAGCTGGTGCTCCTCATCCCTCAGAACAAACATTAACTGTTTGGGAATGATCTTTGGTCAGCTGGGAAAACTCAGTTGTGGGAAGCGAGCAAATATTACACAGAGATTAGTGAAACTGGTTTGTTAAATAAGTGTTAAATACTGATACTGGCTACCATGCTACAAATTAATGAGCCAATAAAGTATGATGAGGTTGGAATTTGATTTTTAAAAAGCTCTGACTCATGCTCTAAGGCACACTGTGGAATTGCAGAGTGGGTCTGTGGGAGTCCTGCCCATCTTCCCAGTTAGTGATCTGGGTAATGCAGTCATACAGAGGAATGCAGACAAACTGTGTGTTTATTTCTTCACATCTGCTGCTGATTGTAGATGGAGCTGAGTTTGTTTTCATAATCACTGTTTGTTTTATTTATCAGTTGGGGTACTGATTGAGCTTATTTGCTATTCAGTTAGCTGTGCATGGTCTTACAGATGCACTGCACAGCTGTTTAAAACCTCAGTATATTTAATGTAGCTTTTTTAACAATGTTTGCTCATGATGGTTAGAAGGCAATTGCTGTAATCTTTAGTGATCTGAAAATATTTGGTTGTTTCCGTGTGCATCTTCTCTGTGTTTTGTCTTGTCAACAGTTAAACCGGGGTAAACCAGACAGCATATGTATAACACAAAATGTCTGTCAATACAGGAATACATATGCATTTTTGGAAGACTCCAATATAATGCACCACATATTTAACTATCTCACTCTCTCTTTTTTTTTTTTTTTTTTTTTTTTTTTTTTTTTTTCTTTTGTTTTTATTTTTTTTTTTTTTTTTTAACC
>VUQS01032360.1:0-16840 GCA_015108495.1 Heterochromis multidens | reverse complement strand
CTGTAGACCATAAATTGCCTCCCTAGCGCGTAACTTACAAATTTGCTAACAGTAGGGCACACATATGGCAAAACTAGTAACAGTTAAACAGTAGAACAGTTCTTTAGCATATTCTCAATACAGCTGAATGTAATTATCGCAGGAGAGAATGGCCAGTGCAATTAAACTAACGCTCAAGCATAATTCTATCAACGTAACATCAGGAGTACTATAAATAGTCTGTTAGACATAATCTTAACATTTCCGAACAGTTATAACCAGCATCATGCTACGTAACCTGACAAGAAATAACACTTACAGGTTCATTCACGCACAACTCCATCACAAGAACTGTGTTACAACTGCAGTGCAATACCACCACCTCATTAAGAATATCAACTCTGCGTGCAGAGCGCATGGCCACTGACGCAAAGTTCCTTTGGGTGCGCTTGATTCTTGTCTCTAGACCTCCCGAGGCCAAGTCAAAGCAGGGAAATTTGCACAGATAGTGTAGTGGAGAAGCAGACTTTTAATGTTGTTTTTATTTGCTGTTTTGCAGGTTATGGGCGCCTATGACTTCACAGCCAGATCAAAACATGAAGTTTCTGTTCGGGCCGGAGAACCTGTTCGTGTCCTGGAGCCTCATGACAAACGAGGGAACCCTGAGTGGAGCCTGGTGGAGGCCAGAGGGGGTCAGAGAGGCTACGTGCCCTCCAACTACCTGACAATCATGCCTGTGGGGACAGGGCTGCCCAGGGGCTACAACTCCTTCTTTTAGGAGGGATGAGTGGAAGCTGCAGCTGCTTCTTAGACAAGAGCATGGAACACCATCCCAGCCAGCAGCTGTTCATATTTTCAGTGTTAAATCTGTTTGCAGACATCACAGCAGCCGTGTCTCACACAAAGGCCACTGTGTGAGCACTAAAACCGCCAATTCTTTGACTTTAACCTGCTACATTCAGTTTTTACAACTGTAACTGTAAAGTTTCTTCTTGTGGCTTTTCCTGCGTCCACTTCCTGTGCAGACCACTGCAGTGAGGTTTCAGGACCATAAGGAAAAAAGGAAGTTTACTGACTTTAGCTTTAATAATGAAGGGCGTCTTGGTCTAAAGTGATTTCTGCACTAACGTGAATACAAAATAATCAAATCTAACTCCCTAACTGCTGCTGACTAAAGTGGATCCAAAGTGCAGAAAACATTTGTGCTTCTGTTTGTGTAGCAGTGGCGGCTGAACCTCTCAAACAATCTGAACATGTGAAAAATCTGATATTCCGTCTGTGGCACAGTGGGGAAATGAAGCTGATGGACACTCGCCGTGGCTTTAGGCTGAAGGATGATCTTAAAGTTGGACAGATTCTTTCACGGCTTCTGTAAAATGAACCAGAGACACAAGGAGAAATGAGTCAACTCATTTCCCATGATTCTCGGAGAAGGACACTGCATGTTCTCATTAGAGGGTCTTTGTTTTATCAAGCTAACTGTAACACACAGAGAACAAACTGTGTGTGTGTGTGTGTGTGTGTCTCCTCTTCCTCACCTGGAGGCAGGAGCAGCTCTGTATTGAGACTGACAGGTACACAGTGCTCTCATCATCTCAGACTGTAATGTGATGTAAATGTAAAATGTCTCCGGGGCCGAGGAAGAACAAGACACAGGAGGAGAAGGAGGAGTTCATACTTGGAGAGGGGGTGAAGAAGGAAAATGGGGAGAACAGACTGCAGCAGAGTTATGCTGTTACGTTCCCTCTTTGCATATAAGCTGGTTTAAATTCACTCCTTTCTTCTTCTGCGTCTTATTTTGCGGTTCCCTCTTCGTTACACTAAAACTTTGATTGCTGCATCAGAATTTTACTTAGAAAGACATGAAATAGGTCAGCCAGGACAGAATAACCACCTCCTGTATTCATATTCACCTGACGATGCTTGTTGCTATGGATACGGCTCAGGCAGTGCAGGTCATGTCTGTGGCATTTCCTCGAGTTGGCCGGACTGAAAACATGTAGCTACAGTTTCATGTGAGGGTGTGTCCTCTGTTTCCACTCTCTTCCACATTTGATTTCTACACTTTAAACTTTTTGGGTCAAAATAACGTGGACTTGGGGGGGGGGGAAAAGCTCAGAGCATCCTCTGTTTCTATTATCAGAATGTCGACAGGTTTATCTCTAGTAGTTTGTTATTGTGCAGATAATAGCAGCTTTAACCACCATAGAATTTACTGGGAAAAAAAAAATTCCTGGCCGTCACTCTCCCAGCGTGGCAGCTTCCAGGTTTCCTGTTAAATGAGGGTCTTTTTCTGTTGGACTGTGCAGCATCAGCTGCTGTGAGCGTGAAGCAGAGGGAGGGATGGAGGGAGGCCGGGATTCAGAGCTGCTCAGCTGGAGCTTAGCTGTTCCCATCAGACTGAATGTCAGGACAGAGCAGAGCAGCAGGAGGAGGAGGGAGGGTGATGATACTTCTATCCCGAAATACCAGATGTCCTCAGGGTTAGTAAGATGGACACAGAAATCCCTCAGCCTGAGAACATTTTACCTGATTTCACCTCCTCACAGGCCGGTTTAGGATGAGGGGAACAGCTCATTCCTCAAATGTTGAAAGCAGCCTCAGTTATTTTGGGATGTATTCAGCTGCTGAGGTTTTAAAGTGGAAACACTACATGTATAAAGGCTAATTTCCACCATGGAGCCCTGCTCTCAAAAACTGTCATAGATTTAACTCTGTCTGTGAAGCTGGACTTAAGAAACAAGTTTTTAGAGCATGTTTAGCGCCATCTTGTGGCAGTACAGAACATGACATCACTGGGTTGCTTGGTTTGTTGCTGCTAACTAGTGACAAAACCCCATAACTCAGAGGAAAACAAGGAAACTAAAAGTAAAAAGCAGTCTAAGTGGGTCACTTCTGAACTGCCCTTGGCTGCAACCATGAGTTTTGTGTTAAAAAAACAAAGATATACTGATCGCGCTGCTCGGTACACCCGGCTCAACGAGGACAAATCAGTGTCCAAGTTTGTGAGTCTGGTGAACCACCGGGTCACCTGACTCACACAGGCTCTCCTCCACACTGTCCTCATTCATAAAGTGCTCTACAAACACCAACATTAAGACTAACAGGTGGATTTTCCTGTTTCAGTGCAGCTAGCAAACATCGGAGAACCACTTACTGCTAAAACCACAGAATATCTTTGTTTTTTAACACAAAACTCATCATTGCAGCCAAGGGCAGTTCAGAAGTGACCCGCTTAGACTGCTTTTTACTTGTAGTTTCCTTGTTTTCCTCTGCATTATCAGTTCTGTCACTATAGCTAACATAATCTAATTAAAGTCTCTTAGCAACCAACCAACCAACCAACCAACCAACCAACCCAGTGACGTCACGTTCTGTACTGGCACAAGATGGCGCTACACATGCTCTAAAAACTTTAACTTTAAACTCTTGTTTCTTAAATCCAGCTTCACAGACAGTTAAATCTATGGCAGTTTTTAAGAGCAGGGCTCCATGGTGTAAATTAACCTTTATACATGTAGTGTTTTATGTCCACTTTAATTAACTTTAATTAATAAACAGGCAGAGTGAAGCTGTAGTATTTCTCATTCCTTTATTGAAACCAAAGATGTAGATATTTAAACCCAAACACATCTGGAAGAGATTTTTTGCCTTCTGTTACACTCTGTGATCAGAAACAGGGTCATCAGCATTGTCCTTGCATGCATTTATCATCAAAGGAAGCTGTTGTTCACATCTCAACCACGAGGGGGAGGCAGAGACTTTGGGCGCATGTGCTTGATCAAAGGAATCTGTGTGTGTGTGTGTGTGTGTGTGTGTGTGTGTTAATCGTGACAAAGCCTGAGAGCACAGTGGAGACACACTGTGTACTTCCTGTTAGTAGTGTTCGCTTTCTGTGTGGTTTTATGTTCTGAACCTGCTGCTCAGCTGGTTTTACAGCCTCTGCAGCAGCTCAAATGTGCATCTTTGTAACTCTGCTTAGTCATTCTGGTGTTTTTAACTTATTTGATGCTGCAGGGCTTCTTGACCTGAGCTGAAGCATGAAGTGCTACCAAAGTTGTTATGTTGAACTCACTTACTCACTCAGTCATGTCTTCACACAGCAGGTGGGAGTCTGTGCAGCAGCTGTGAACTGACTGTGTGGCTTCAATAAAACTAAACTCAAATGTTTTTTGTTGATTGCATCATTTCATATAGAAAAAACTAATCGGATGTTACCAGTGAGAAGAAGCACCTGAACGTTTGTGATGTTTTCTGAAGCTGTAGGGCTCAAAGCCACTCAACCTTTTTTCAGGATTAAACATCATGTGTCTGGAAACAGGGCTGTTCCTCTTTATGCATCATCCACAGTGTGCAGCTGTGTGGTTTTCACAGATTAACCAGTTATAAAAAAAGAAAAGGCTGATATGTTTTATTGATCATGTAGAGCAGACTTGATTTGATTGAAACTTGGGGTTAAAATGTGTCTAGATGTGAAATACACATCAAATTATACTTTTATACCATCTACATCCAAAAACTTTAACATTTGTCAAGTTTTCACTGTCTATTGAACAACAACCATCAACCTGAAACATGATGCTGCAGTTCCTCTAACATCCACCAGAGGCTCCAGCAGTGAGTCAGTCCCCATAGACTCTCACGTTAAAATTTCCAACATTACAGCAGAAATAAACATGTTTACAGCCTGATACAAAAACTGTTTTGGTCTCTATATCTAATTTCCCCCTTTGTAAGAACTGATAGAGGATGAATATGAATGGTGTTTTAATCTGAATGTCATCAAGGAGAATTTGGACCCTGATATAGATGTTACATCCACCGCAGATGATGAGCCTGGCACAGATACCCACAGACTCAGTCTGCAGTGTAGGAAGCAGCTCTGGCAGCTTCTTCCAGACTGAATGTATTTGCAGAGTGAACTGAGCTGCTGGCAGGCTGCTGTTGCCCACCCTGTTTGCACAGCAGCTGTCACTACATCATCTGCAGTTCACTTCCTCCCCTCTTACAGTTTATTGGCTTTGTCCACATCCTGTTTTCAGCTCTTTATCTTATTCCTGAGATTTATGTGGCAGCATACTCACTCACTCACTCACTGCCTTCCCTTTTTTCTCAGCAGCATGTATAATAAAACTTTGCTTAAATCCTGGTTTTCTGAGGCGCCTCCCTGTTTTTTTTCCCATTACAGCAGGTGTGAGTGTGAACAGCTCACAGGTACATCCTTCATCTTCGTACACTCTCTGTGCAGCAGGGTGTGTAAAGCTGCTCACCTGCTGTGTGAATTTAAAGCAGCAGAAGTAAAAGTGGAGGAAATTGTTGTGAGTGTGTGTGTGTGTGTGTGTGTTTTTGCAGGTTCTACATTTACCTTTTGTAAATGGTTTTGTTCTGTCAGCCGTCATCAGACAGACTGATGGCACTAATGGGCTGTTTGTTATTGGCATCACTTTAGCTGATTTCAGCCTGCCTCTATCTGTCTTATTGATGAAGAGGCCAGTAAAGAAATTCTAAATGGATAAAGAGAGACAAAGAACTCCCAGTATCGATTCACAATGAAAGAGAGAAAGTACAATGACAATTATTAATGACACAAACGGGAATGGAAAGAAACACTTTGAGGAGTTTTAAGTGCCCGTATCCTTCTGTTTGCTTTGATTCTTTATCGTTTCATCCCTCAGCCTGTTATAGATCTGTTGTATGCTTAGAAAAAGTTTGCAAAGTTCCAAAGACCAAATTTAGTTTTTCTGTCCTGCAGCTGAAGTGCCTGACACTCTTCTTTTGTAGACCAAGTGTTGGGAGGTGGGTGGTTTGGGGCCCTGTTAGCTTTGGAGAAGGCAAAAAGAAGGGCAAACAGGGTGCGTACAATGTGGTTGGGGTTCTTCATCGTAGCAGAGGATCTGTGGATGCAGGATGGAAGATGTCATGGATGAGGTGGAGTTAGGGGTGGAGATTCCTATGATTTTTTTCATTTGACCTCACTGGGCGCTAATTTGCAGTTAGCAAACTGCAGTGAAGTAGCTGGTAATGATGCTGTTCAAAGTTCCTCTGTAGAAGGTCAGGAGTGTTGAGGTTATGGGAGTCCGGCGCTCTTCAGTCCCCTCAGGAACTGCAGGCGTTGTTGTCCCTTCTTCATGTCGGAGCTGGCGTTGGTGGACCAGTTGAGAGTCGAGGTCATCAGAGTGTGCACACCAAGGAACGTGAAGGTTCTTACTCTCTCCACTTCAGATCCACTGATTAGCAGGAGCGAAAGGTCTCCTTGGTTTGTTGTTCTGGTTTTGTTGTTATTGCTGATGAGGCCCATTGTGATCGTGTCATGATGAGGCTGGATTCAGACTTGGCCGTGCACTCATGGATGAGCAGTGTGAACAGCACAGCACTGAGCACACCTTTCCTTCGGGGTGTGTTTAGTGTGATGGTGCCCGAGGTTTTCCTGCTGTCAGGAGGTCTGGAATCCTGGAGTGTGGAGGCCCAGCAGAGAAGTTCCTCACTAGCTGCTGAGGAACGATTGTATTAAACACCGAACTGAAATTGATGAATCACATTCTGACCTATGTGTCCTTATTTTCCAGGTGTGATAAGGCAGAGCGCAGGTGTAGGAGATCACTGGATGTTGTGCCAGATCCTGGATGTTGGTTCTGTCCTTCCTCTCTGTGTTTTAACCAGCTAATAACGCCATTCTCGTGTACAGTTTTTCAGTCACAGAATCAGTGACCAAAGCAGAAAATGACTAAAATTAAACCGGATTGTTAGCCATTTTCAGGGTTTCTCCTGAAAACAGCATCATGTACATCCAACAAACATTTGACTGTCCTGAAACCGGAATATACAGTAAGCTAGTCTTTTTCAGCAGTAACAGTATCAGCAGTTCTCCATCAGGGCTGTTAGAGAGATCCTGCTTTCACGCTGCAAGTGCAACTTTGAGCAGATGAAGACCATTATTTCCAGGTTTTGTGGCTGAAATAGAGAACGATGAAATAAAAGGGAGTTCGATTATGCTGTTCTTTCCTATCCTAACAAAAAAGGGTTAAAAACACCAGAAAGACTCGCATGTTAGGTTGGCTTTTGTCACAGTGACCATTTACATGCTGCTTTTGATATAAAAACCTGTCCACCACATCACGTCATATTAATTCACAGCCATGACAAAATATTGCTCCACTGCTCCAACCTTTTTTACTGTTTAATACTGATGAATTTGGTGAGTCACATATTCAGGAGAAGCATGCCACTGTGCTGTTTTTGTGTTGAAAATGCAGCTGCAGTGTTCAGTCTTCTGATGTTTTTTGTGTCTTTTTTTAGGCCGGGCTGATATGAAGACTCTCTTTCATCTCCTGCCACATCCAGCGCATCATGAAAGGGAGTTTTTGCCCTGACCGAAACCTTCAAGGTAATGACGGGACTGAAAAGCTTCAATAGCAGCTTCAACCAGTGAGCACTGAAGTGCTCTGAAGATGGAAGTGAAAACCAGTGATGAAGAGAACAGAGCTACTTAATAATTAGATATCTGACAAATATTTATATGAAAGATTTTTTATTTGATCGGCCTTTATTAAAGTATTAACAAATTGTCTAAGAAACCTGTTTGTGTTTATTGTCTGTAACACCAGCATAGCATCATGTTAGCTCAGCTGTGTATCATGTATGCTGATTGTGTTTGGTGGTAAAGACTGGAGCTTCCTCTGGAATCCGAGCGATGAGTGTGTGTAAATGTGTGTGTGTGTGAGGATCCTGGCTGCACTGGGCACTGGAGTGTGAACTGGAGAGTGAGTGTGGGGGCTTTATGAGAGGCACTTAACTCCGCCTCTGTGTGGAACCACATGAAGGAGGAAGGCAGCCTGCAGAGGGTGGATGCTGGGCTATTTTTATCTGTGTGTGTGTGTGTGTGTGTGTTTGGCTGAACCTCACCAGCAAAACAGTAAATAGATCTTGAGCTATAAATATCTTGTCCTTCAGCTCAGGCTGAGCTTAAAATAGACCTCAGCTCACTCTGCCACCTAGAGGACAACGATGGAGCTGCATGCAGGCCGCTCAGCCTTGGTCACTGTTTGAAACATGTCTGTGAACTGTTAGTGTCTGTGTGTTAGAGGTAAGAGTGAAACTCAAGATAAAGGTGCAGCAACAAACATCAAATGGAGGGGAATGCTGAAAAAAACCCTTGAAATTTTCTCCCAGAGCAGAAAAAGATACTTGACCATCTTCAGGTTGCCTTCTTAATGTGGCACATCTGGTTCCTGGATTATGTTGCTGATGTGTGACAGATGACCTGGGCAGCTCCACTAACAGTTATTCCCTCAGAGGTGAAGGTGCAGGTGAAAGTGCAGGTTTAATAACTCAGGAAAAAGACTCCTACAAACAACTGCAAGCAGCAAAAACATTCAGCTGAGGGCCATGCTGGGAAATAAGAATCACATCAAGGGCCAGACAGATGCAGGCTGTTCATCTGCTTTAATTAAAAAAGAAATGATCCTACATGAATGATAGCACACAGCCAGCTCAGAGCATCCTGTTTGACAGCTGCTGTCAGTGTGTAGCATTTAAGAAAACCAAATAATGTAAAAGCAGAATAATAAATCTTTAATTTTGTTCTGCACATGTTTCTGCGAGTCTTAGTGAGCCTCCTTCTCCAGCCTAAATGTGACAACTTAATGGCTGTGTGAGGAATTTCTTAAAAAATATTAAAAGGTCTTTGATCGTGTACTTTGTACCACACAGCCCAGATGTCGGCCATAAAACTCACTGCACATAATGTAAAATGTGCCCAGGCTACAGCTCATTTCAGTTAGGCCCTGGGCAGTTCGGCCACTGCGGAGCTGCAGCTCCTGCCTTAATAGACATTAGCTCCTCCCACTTACAGAAGCGCTTCATGCATTATACAAAGACACCTGTAATAAGTTAATATAAGAAAATATACCTGACCATGTAACTATTTAAAATAAAACCTCCCCATGCCTCATACCAGGAGGAGCCCAGGAGGACCTGGACTGGTTTGGCAGTTCCTGGGTCTAAACCAGTGGAAGCCCACCAGCAGTTTGGAGGAGAGGTGAGAGACAAATTGATTAAATACACTTCTTAAAACATTTTTAATCAGACTTTCTGTACAATTTGTTGGTAACAGTAGCATCAGGGTGGGGTAACCAGCACAGTGTGGCCTCTTTACACGCTGACCTTTATGGTTTCATTCTGTGTTAGTAAGCTCGTGTGAAGACCACAGCTGTACGGAGGTGGACCAGAACATGTGGAGAACCTAAATGATGTGTGGAGTGCATAAAGATTAGTGACAGGCTGGATGTGACCCATGGTTTGCTTGACTTTGGCCATGTGTGTTCCTCTATGTAAGTGTGTATGTATATATAAAAAGAATGAATATTGTTTTTTATCTTGCATTGGCCTGTAATGGTACAGGACACGTATGAGGACAGTGAGACAGTGGTGAGGTGTGCAGTAGGAGTGACAGATGGGTTCAAGGTGGGGGTGGGATTACATTAGGGATCTGCTCTGAGCCCCTTCTTGTTTGCAGTGGTGATGGACAGGTTGACAGATGAGGTCAGGCAAGAGTCTCTGTGGACTATGATGTTTGCAGACAACATTGTGATCTGTAGTGAGAGTAGGGACCCAGGACCATGACATAGGGAGACAAGAGGAAAGGTGAACATGCAAGGAGCAGAAGTAATGAAGGTAGATGAGTTTAAATACCTGGGGTCAACTATCCACAGCAACAGACAGAGCATAAGAGAGGTGAAGAAGAGAGTGTAGGCAGGGTGGAGTGGGTGGAGATGAGTGTCAAGGGTGATTTGTGACAGAAGGATAGCAGTAAGAGTAAAAGGGAAGGTTTACAAGATGGTAGTGAGACCTGCTATGGTGTGTGGTTTGGAGACGGTGGCACTGACACAAAGACCGGAGGTCGAGCTGAAGATGTTAAGATCTTCATTGGGAGGGACCAGGATGGACAGGATTAGAAATGAGTACATCTGAGGGACTTGAGTACATCTGAGGGTTTGGACATGTGCAGAGGAGGGATAGTGGATATATTGGACAAAGGTTGCTGAAGATGGAGCTGCCATGCAGGGGGAAAAGAGGAAGACCACAGAGAAGATTCATGGATGTAGTGAAGGAGGACATGCAGAGGAGGATGCTGGGGATAGCGTGAGATGGAGACAATCCGCTGTGGTGACCCCTAAAGGGAGCAGCCGAAAAGAAGAAGGAGAAGAAGAAGAAGAGGATTGGCCTGTAATCGTTTAATTTGTGTACTGTGGTTGTGCTTCATCCTAACTTATTTATTCTGTAACAGACTGGTGACCTGTCCAGGTGTACCCTGCCTCTTACCCAGTAACAGCTGGGTGACCCTGATCTGGATAAGCAGATGATTAATGGTGCTTGGCCTGTGTTGGTGCCTCCTTGGGCCCTCAGTAAGCAACTCTCCTGCTTTACAGTATTTTTCAACATGCAGACAAAATTTGGACTAAATGCTTCTGAATCGAAAGTTAATCCCATCATTGTGAAATCTGGCACAGCCAAGTGTGTGTGGTCATTTAGCACCAGATGTTGTGATGCATCTGGCTGGATGAGTCAGTGAGGAGGTCTGGGTGTCTGTGAACAGAGGACATTTTTGCTGATTTATCTTTATGTGTTTTACTCTTCACATTAAGTAAGATTTAATTTACAAAACTGTTTTCACACACTGTGATTGATAGGGTGTCACATGGTGTTGATCCACCAGCGGGAAGCTCCCTGTTTGTGTGTGTGTGCGTGTGTGTTCAGCAACGGTCAACCAAACTGTTCATGTTGCTAATGGCAGCCTCAGGGTGAGAGGAGGCCATCTGCGCCTCTGCATGCAGGAGGAGTGTGTGTGTGTTTGTGTGTGTGTGTGTGGCTGCTTTACTTACAGCTGATCCTGGAAGTCGTGATTTATCATCACAGAGGAAATGAAGACAGAAGATGCTTCTTCTGTAAAGTCTCCACACTCTTGTGGGAGTGTGATGTGAGTGTGTGTGATGTGTGTGTTTGTCATATTGTGTGTTTGCACTGTGAGCATCTGCCTCCTTCTGAGGACAAAAATCCTGACAACATAATTCCTTCATTTCAGCGTGAGGACTTTTTTTCCGAGGTGCTGCTTAAGTTCTCAGTAGCAGCTGTTCTGGTTACGGTAGGTCTTCAGGAAATGTCCTCTGAAGTGATGGAAACACGACTCTGTCGCTGTAACAGCTGATGTCTGAAATTAGGAGCCAAAGTCAAACCTCCTGAGGAGATGGAGAGGTGCTGGGCTGAGCCAACAGCACGCACACTGTTGAGATGATGAAAGATGCTGCATGCAACCTTTTATAAAGCATAAATTACCATATTTTGACACTTAATGTACAATCATAAGAAATGTTTAACGTTACCTTCTCATACGAGGTGTGCATTCACCTGAATGTTATCCACCCTCATCAGCTCGTTGGAGTGCGACTCTTTATTAGATTCAATATTTGTAATAGATTGTGGGAGTTAGGATGCATAGGCAGGCATGATAAACAACAAAAACTGATCCAAGAAAATCCAAAAATACACAAAACAGGACTCCACAGAAGAAGAACGAAAGGTCGACAAACCGACAGTCTGATGCAGACCATCAATATAAGCTGGCGATGAGGGTGGTGCTGGATGCAGTGACAGGAGGTCTGTAGGTTTAATCTGCACTCATGGATAATGTAAAAGATGGATGTAGCTATTGTGACGTCTCTTGATGTTTTGAAACCAGATGTGATGAGAGAGGGTGGGTCTGATTGTGAAACCACAGGATCTGCTCATTGTCTAATGGTTTGTCAATCACACAAGCACACCCTGAAACTAATGCGATATTATATTCAACATGACCCAAAATCAGGACAGTATTTACTGAGGTCAGGACGGACACTTTCCCACAGACTATAGGACAGGAAGTCTTTTTCCAGTTCATTATGTCGCCCCCTGCTGGCCTTTCAAAGGAATGCAGGTTCTAGGCACTTCCATGCTAACTTGACTTTTCAGACCCAGGAAGTACATCCATCTTTTATACTGTCTATGCCTACACTATGCTGCGCACAGTGTGTGTGTGTGTGTGTGTGTGTGTGTGTGTGTGTGTGGCCCATCCTTGTTCTCAGGGTGTTGTCAAAGCCGCTGGCGTCTCAAATATGCACAGAAGGTGCTGTTTGCTGTTCGTCATGGTAATAGTTGGGACTGGTCTCACTTCCAGCATCTGAACACACTGAGCATGTTTTGGGCAGTGATGTTCTCAAACTTTTTCTGGCACGTCGCGTTTCAGAAGCCTCTCATCCACAATATCACTAATAACGAAAAAGATTGAGAACAAAGGTGAGGGCATATGCATCAGCAAACTCTTCTATCTTCCCTAAAAAAATCTATTCACTGAAGTTCATGTTTATTGGCCCACCATCAGGGCCCACTCACAGTTTGAGAACCACCACCATAGTACCCTGAAGCCTGTGATTCAGCTGTCTGTTGGCCAGTTGGCTTGTCTGGAAGTGTTTCATGGTGTAGTTGTATCAGGATAGTTGTTCTCACGCAGGTCGTCGTCGTCGTGTGGATCATTTAGATGCAGGGTGTCATTTTTCAGTTATAGCATCATGAGGCCGAGCTGTCACTAACAGCTCATTTGTCAGTGGTCATGATTACCGTCATGAAGGTCTGTATTTTAACCCAATAACTACTTATTTTCCTAAGCCCGAGTCGTTCTCAGAGCCTGACGAGCGAGTGAAAAGCAAAACAAAATACTCAGGAGGACATGCGCCACAGCCCTGACTGACACACCTGTGATTTATAGTTTTTTTTACTACATTTGAACACTGAAACCGCACACCTGTCGGGGACCACATCACTCATCGTGTACACCTTTGACACAGTTTAAAGGAGGAAGTAAAACTTGTCCTGAGCAGGGAAATGTTTTTGCACCAGGTTTAAAAGACAGGCATCTACAGGAGAACTTTGTCTCAACCCAAGATTGCCACTTATTAATGAGCTTGTTTCAGCTTCCCTTCGCTTTTACCTGTGTACCAGGTGCTACGACCCCTCCCACCTGTCCAATTATAGACTGCTGCAGGTAAACACACTGAAAAAGGGCTTCACTTCTTTGCACTGTCAGTATTTTCTTTCTGTATTTTCACTGCTCTTGCAGCAGCTTGGCTTGGTCTTTTTTTCCTGCTGCTGCTGCTTTAAAATGAGGGAATCTGCTGCCTGCAAACTTTCATTTCCCTGAGCTAAATCCAGTGCAGATTAGAACTGTACTGCAGTTTATTGGTATAGTAGAGAAGATTTTAAACATTTCTGGACTGTCCCACTTTGAAAGCTGATCAGTTTAGGAAGCTCACACACTGCTCTGCTCTCTTATGTCATTTACATCTGAGTGAATGTCTCTGCCTTCATCTTGTTACCCTCTCAGCATCTCTGGCTTGCAGTGTAGAGGCGCCGAGTCATTTTTGAAAGTGTGTGTGACCCTGTGAAGTAGCTGCTCTGCTGTTGATGAGTGTGTGTACAGTCATCAGTGGGATCTCCAACACACTGCTTTCCTGCAGTGTTTATAGTAATTATAGCCCAGCTATGATGAAAACATGCAGTGAGGAAGCAGAGCTTAAATGCATGCAGCTGATCTTAGTCTTTATGCAGGAATTTAGCAACAAGTGTCAGAAAAGAAGGTTTTTTAAAAATTTTTTTAACAGAATATAACAGAAAAACAATGCACTTTATTATCTGCCTGAAGTTGATGAAGTTGATGGTGAGGTAAGCAGAAAGATGTCCCACCAAACAAAAGAAACATGAAGTATTAGTGACCTTGATGCTGACAGGTGGGTTTCACCTGTGCACAGATTCAAGCTACATTCTTATCTTGTGGATCTCCTGGTACTAACTTTCTATTTGATGGAGAGATATGGCAGAGGTATTGATCCTCTCATCCAACAGCTTTTGATCGCTCTCCCATAGATAGTAACAGATGGACAACTCAGTTAAGGTGACATTAAGAAAAATAAAGATTAATAAATAATATCACAGTAAAGCGCTTCGTGTTTAAGTTTGAACGTGCACCGTACCCCGACGCTGTCATGCATATCAGGTGATCGTTGTCATTAAGTTTGAGGTGTCCTAGTGACACATCGACACTCACAAATATAAACTGTCTCCCTCTCTGAGACTTTCAAACACCCCCCCACCACCTCATCATTCTCATCTTTCAGCCTGAAGTGTCGCTCTGCATTGGCTCTGACTGTGAGTACATTACACAGAGAGAGAGTGCCGCCGAGCGACTTCTCGGTTCACCACGCTAAAAATAGTCCAAGTTTAATGATGTTATGTTATTTCATATCACTGAATGAATATTCAGAATAACAGCAGTGAGTTACTCGGGCTGCTGCTTATTTATTTTTTAGGTGAGATGTTGGACTTATTTACTTTTAACCTCAATGCAGAAAAATCTGTTTCGAAATTTGAAATTTAAATCAAACCATAACCGACTGAAAGAGTCTGAAACTGTTCTGGTGTGGGTAAAAAGCACACAGTCCAGCCTTTTCCCACCCAACGGACATTCCAGCAGACCGTCTGACCCTACAGCACACAACCAAAACCTAATGAGCCTCAAACTGCTATCTGCTCTCAGCATGAAGTTTGCTCAGTTTGACACAGAAGTCGTGTTTGAGGCTCGTGCATGAAGGTGGTCAGAACAAACAGCAGCTGGAAGAGATCCAGAGGTGCACAAAGAGCCCACCTTGAAGGAGCCACATTTCAGTCAGAGGTGTGTTTTTGACTTTTATGACCAGAGTCACTAAATTTTTTGATCGCACCTTGAACACTCATTCCATTTTAATTAGAAAATACTTGTGGTGCAAGATGTGACCTCTGAACTTTGACCTTGATAAACTGACTCCTCAGTCGAAATAAGAGCCTGAGCTGCAGCAAATAACATTAAAGTGATCTGTAAAAACACATTTTGACATAATAAGAAAGATTAACTGCAATACTTCATGAGGAAACAAGAATATTTTCTTGTAAAACACAAAAGTCTCTTCATGTCAACACTGCACATCCTCAGCTTTTACCTCTTGGCAGAGGTTGCTTTTCAGGAGAAGGTGTGAACAAACAACAAATGATTCTAAATGATGACGGCCGTCTCGGATGATTTGTTGATGAAATCTGTGACACAGACAGCGAGATAATAACTAGAGGACAACTCCTTCGTTTGCTTCCTTCTTTCTTTCACTCAGTCCTCGTTTCCTAGAACAGGCTAAATCTAACTGTGACCTTGCTCTGCTTGTGGCCATCTGTCTTAGAAAAAAGAGGAAAGGGATGGAAATATACAGTAAAGCAGGGAGAGAGAAAAATATTATTTGATGATGTAAAAGGAAAGAGGACAGAATGAAGATGGAACTGAGGTGGAAAGAAAAAGGCAATGGTGAAGGTGCAGGAATAAGGACAATGGATGGAAAAGCAGAGGAGGGGGGAGTTGAAGGTCTGTACAGTGAAAAGAAGAGAAGAGAGAAATGGCGCATAAAAAGAGAGGCAGAGCCTGGAGAAGACCACAGAGGAGAACGAAAAGCAAAAAGAAGGGGGCCCATTGATCACTAAAACCATAAAGACCCCGTTGATGTAAAGATGATGGCAGACAGAGGCAAAAGAAGAGAAAAAAGAGGTAATAGGCTGGAAGGCGAGAAGAAAGAAAAAGCATTTTAGGATATCGTTATAAAAGGGAGGGGGAGGGGGCGGCTTCATTATTTTTGTCAATAAGATATTCTCCTGACTCTCAACAGCAGCTAAATGAGAGGGTCGAGGTCACCATCTCACTGCACAGAAAACCCAGAAAACTAAGCATCAGCTCCACGTCTCTGCAGCAGAACGAGAACGCAGAGGGTTCTTTAAAACGATCGCACAGTCATTTTATTCCTCATAAAAGCTGCTTTATACACGAAGAATTAACGAAGCTGCTGTCTGCTGTAAAATCACCATTCTGATGCATTTAAGTCCACAATCACATAGAAATACAAATATTAGCAGATTTCAGCAGGTCTCATATAGCAGCAAAATGAGCAGACAGAAAGAAAATGAGCAGACAGAAAGCCAAACAGCATGTATGACTCACATCATGCATGAAACGCCATGAACATCTCACAGTGTGTGTATCTGACAGAGAGAAGCGATCACCACACTGATTCTCCAGTAGAAATAGGTAGAAATGGAGGCTACAAGCCTGAGTGCTCACCACTGCTTCTGTTATCTGCTCTGAGTACAGTTCTGGGGTCGGCATACCCTCAACTCTAACATCACTCTGGGTCCTTTGTGTTAGCATGTGGATGTTTCTGTCCTGGACGCAGTTTGTACTTTACTTTATTTCGTGCAATAAAAACAAAACTAATATCCATATCTCTGCTCCTCAAAAGCTGTAGACCGCTCCATCATTTTCCTCCTCCATGCATCCATCCATCCATCCATCCATTTTCTTCCACTTATCCGGGGCCGGGTCGCGGGGGCAGCAGCCTAAGCAGAGAAGCCCAGACCTCCCTCACCCCGGCCACCTCTTCTAGCTTATCCGGGGGAACACTGAGGCGTTCCCAGGGCAGCCAAGAGATATAATCCCTCCAGCGTGTCCTGGGCCTGCCCCGGGGCCTCCTCCCGGTGGGACATGCCCGGAACATCTCCCCCAGAAGGCGTCCAGGAGGCATCCTCGTCAGATGCCCGAACCACCTCAACTGGCTCCTTTCGATGTGGAGGAGTAGCGGCTCTACTCTGAGCCCCTCCCGGATGGCTGAGCTCCTCACCCTATCTCTAAGGGAGAGGCCAGCCACCCGTCGGAGAAAGCTCATTTCCGCCGCTTGTATCCGCGATCTCGTTCTTTCGGTCACTACCC
>VUQS01032357.1:18744-30026 GCA_015108495.1 Heterochromis multidens | reverse complement strand
ACAATTTTGTTTCTGGTGTCCTTTGACAGGTCTTTGGTCTTGGCCATAGTGGAGTTTGGAGTGTGACTGTTTGAGGTTGTGGACAGGTGTCTTTTATACTGATAACGAGTTCAAACAGGTGCCATTAATACAGGTGATGACTGGAGGACAAAGGAGCCTCTTACAGAAGAAGTTACAGGTCTGTGAGAGCCAGAAATCTTGCTTGTTTGTAGGTGACCAAATACTTATTTTCCACCATAATTTGCAAATAAATTCTTTAAAAATCAGACAATGTGATTTTCTGGATTTTTTTTTTTCTCATTTTGTCTCTCATAGTTGAGGTATACCTATGATGAAAATTACAGGCCTCTCATCTTTTAAAGTGGGAGAACTTGCACAATTGGTGGCTGACTAAATACTTTTTTGCCCCACTGTATATATATATGTGTGTGTGTGTGTGTGTATATATATATGTGTGTGTGTGTGTATATGTGTGTGTATATATTCAATTCCTTTCCACTGACCCCTGCTTTAAGATTCAACACTGGACGTATTACTAGGGACATAATTTATTGTTTTCCAGACAGGACCTCCCCAAATACTTTCAGCCTGTAAAATAATTTTACTTGGCTGGGCATGCAAAGTGCACTTTCTAACAGTACTCAGCAGTGGGTTCCAAACATCTACCAGAACTTTCCACGGGTTTTCCATCTCTTCTAGCTCTTCTGTCTCTTCATGTAATCCTCAAGTGACTCAACAAAGTTAAGATCAGTTTATTGTGGGGGTGATATCATCTACTGGACTCCTTTTTTGCGTTTCTTAAAATTATTTGTCATTAATGTGATTAAATGTTTCAGGTTGTTGTCATACCACACGATGAATTAATCTCTTCATAATACCTCCCTGATGGTATTGTGTTGTTGATAATAATCTAATTTAGACACTCAAAGTGCTTAACACTATTGCACTCAACAAGATATAATAAGGTTTATTTTGCATTGGTGAATCAACCTACTTTACCTTCTAAAGCAACTATAAGTAATATTTTTTTTATCATCAATTTCTTTGATGGTGTACAGTAATGTGAAAAGGTTGGCTACTCACTTTAACAGTTTAAAAGACAGATATTTCACAAAGAACAAAACTGTAATGAGCATTAATACAGCAGAGGGATAATATGTCAGCATTGTATTTACAAATTGTTTCTACTGCCACAAAAATTGGTTAATGCAGATTTAAATGTTTCCTAATTTTAGCTCTTTGTACCTCAGATGTCATGTTTGATATTGGAGTATTAAAGCAGTGATAAACATTTTTGTGCAAAACCTTTCTGAACTGACTCTTTCAAAACACACTTTGCTGTTCTGGAATGACTGACTAAACATTTTCAGAACTGAAAATAAAGGCATCATAGGTTTTCTCTCTTTGACTTTAATCTCTGCTTTGTCCTTGTCAGTTCTCCATAACAGGACCAGGGGCAGACTGCCCCTCTCCAGGAACATAACCCCACAGACGACTCTTGGTAATGACTTTTCTGACCTAAAACTGAGTTCTGAGGTCAGAAAGATGTCTGACACTGACTTCTCTATCACTATCCTGAAGTAAAACTTAGCTCATTGTTTATTATACAAACACTATTTACAGTAACTGTACATTCTTCAGGATGTAGACGCATACCTTTTCTTTTGGGTCTACTAACATGGACTATTTTTCTCAGCTCCAACCACAACTACTACTAAGGAACCCCTGTCAACTCTTGGATCCACACCACCTGTGGTCAGCAAACAGCCAATTGGTAAACAGAAATCATGGTTCTTTTTGAAAAGCTTCATGACTCTCATTGCCTGTGTAAAATGATGGACTAGGTTGCACTAGTTGCATGAGCAGCTGTTTGGGTTGTAATAAGCTGGGTGATCTTGGATGCATGGGATTTTAGGCAAACAACAAAGCTTGCAGAAATTGCTGATGATGTTCTCAAGGTTCAGTTGTTGAAAATTAGTTGAACAAGTCTGCAAGCCAGAAGTACTGGTGATTTTATATCCTTGGGAAATTAGTGACTTTTAATGAGCTCTGAGAACCTCATTACCTGCTGCTTGGTAAAAAAAAAAATTGATTTCAGTCATATCACAAAATTCACACATTCCATATTATATCTCAGATATATGCACTGTATTTTTTATTTTTCTGTCTTTTTATTTTATTTTATTTCTGTTTTAAAGCCCTTTTTTTTGATGATTAGCGGCTGTTGCTTTCAATGCAGTGGAGTTGGTGGTGTTGGAAATCTGCATGATAAAACTACATGAAGCAGATGTTTCTCTCCCTCTAACAGGAACTTCAACAAAATATTTCTTTTTCTTCCCTGTATTTCATTTTCCTATCTCCCCTGTTTTTTTTTTCCACATTTATCACCTCAAGCAAAGGGCTTTGAACAAACACAGCACTGGATATGTATTGTGAAACTTAGACATCAAGACACAAAATATATATAGTCAGTTCCCGAAGTAATTGGAGTCCAAACTCCTATTTGTCCTTTCTTTCTCTTATTTTCTGACTTCCTCTTTTTCTCTATTCTCTCTCATTGATGTGATCATCTGATCAGACTGAACGACCAGGTTAGAATGGTCTATCGAAGGCCTACACCAAGTCATCATTCAATATTATGGGCATTGGGCATAGCCTTTTAGATGCACAACCAGTGAATTTGGGTACTCATCACTTTTAGCCATTCTGGTCATAGTAGCTTTCTCTGCCATAACACAGCTCTATCTGCCTTTGAAATTGAACCTGCTGTGTCAGACACATGCCAGGTAAAAGATACTGCGTTGCTGCTTCTTTTGTCTAATATTTGGTCTGAGTAGCATATCAGCCAGTCTAAATTTCAGCTTTTGGATGTCTTGAGTTTGTGTATTTTCTAGATAATGAAAAATACGTTTGGTTTTTTTTTTTATTTTTGTAAATGGAACAGAAGATTATATTTGAAATTATTTTTTACAGTACAGAACTGTGGCTTCATGGCCATATTTTCTTTGTCTCACATAACCCAGGAGGAGCAGACCTCTCCAGATCTATTGTGCCTTCTTTCATGGAGGTCCCATTAGCTCCCAAGTTCCATCCTCCACTACATATAACAGCCACCATGGCATCTGTGCCAATAGTCCAGACAAATGAGGAGAATCGTGGAGGCCATGTACAACCTCAGCTTAACCCCAAGTTCCAGCATCAGTATCCACCACTACCACAGCCAAAATCTCAACAACCTCAAGTGAAGCCCAGAGTTAATGCTCATCTCCCAAAGCCCTATGGCCAAACTGAAACACGACCCCATATAACATCCCAGCCCAAAGTCCAGACACAACCACAAGCCCACTCAACACCCCAGCCCAAAATACAGACCCAACCACAACCCCTGACAATATCCCAGCCCAAAGTCCAGACCCAACCACAAGCCCACTCAACACCCCAGCCCAAAATACAGACCCAACCACAACCCCTGACAATATCTCAGCGCAAAGTCCAGACCCAACAACAAACCCGCACAATATCCCAGTCCAACGTCCAGACCCAACCACAACCCCGCACAACGCTCCTTCCTAAACTCATTGCACAGCCACAACCCCTAACAGTCCAGCCTATATTTCAAGCAAAACCTCAGCTACAAGTCCAAACAACATCCCAGCCCAAACTCCACACCCAACCTCAACATAACCTGGCAGTATCCCAGCCTATAGTGCAAAGCAACCCTCTTTCACTGCCTCGGACAAAACCAAAACCTCAATCACATCCTCTCACTACACCACAGCTTGAATCAGAACCACAGTCTCAGCCAACACCCCACACCAAAAACCAGGCCCAACCTCTAACACAACAGCAACATAAGACCCAGACTCAGCTTCAGAGACAAGATCAAACAGGTTCCCAGCCCACACCTGTGGCACCCCTTCGACCCACTCATCCAACAGCCCAGCACGTACCCTATACCAAGAAAACAATACTCAAGATTCATACCCAACCTCAATCACAGAATCAATCTCCAAATCAGCCACATAAAAAAAGGCAACATAAACCAAAGACACCACAACTACAGCCAGGTTTAAGCATCAGGCAGCAGTCTAGAACCCAACCAGCATCTAAACCAAGGATAATTTCTTCCCAACCCAAGCCCTCAGCACAACCTCAACCCAAGAACCAGACCAAGCCCCAACCACCCTCTCAACCAAAAAGGCAGCCCAAGCTTCAGCCATCAACTCAATTGAAAAAGCATCCAAAACCTCCCTCAAAGCCAAGAATTAGGGATCAGCAACACTCTCAGCCAAAAATTCAGCCACAGTTAAAATTACAACCTCCAAAAAATACCCAGGACCATCTTGTACCTCAACCCATTCCCCAGCCACAGTTTCCACCGAAGGCCCAGTCACAACCTAAACCTAACCTCTGGCCTCCATCTAAGCCCCAACCTAAACCTCAAGCTGGGCTTCAGCTTCAGCCTCATTCCAGGACCTACTCTGATCCCACCAAGGTCAGCTCAAGGCAGGCAGTCCCTACGGGTAAAGACCCTACTTTTCAATCTGCAATTTGTAATCCACAATTTAAGTATCAAGATCTTAGCCATTATTAATTTTTATTATTTAGTTAGTTATTATTAGTTATTATTTAATTTTTAATGGGGGCATGTGTTTAGAATTAGTTTTTAAAGAAAATGTTTCAAAACTAGAGTTCCACATCTTTTATCTCAGGAGTTGCTAGAATGTGTCTTTTAATAAATTACATATTTAGATAGTACTCCATATCTTAATTAAACCCAAGAGGATAACTGCATGACTTATGTGTAAGAGGTAATTCTTAAATATCATGATCACAACAACTTTTTTCACTGCATTCATTTTTGAAACCAATAATTGACAAATAGTAGTAGGGTAAGCCCCCTTTAAAAGTAAAAATTATGTTCACAAGCATCGTATACCAGATAAAAAGTGAGTTTTCTTTTACACAGCTCCTAGTCCACAAGAAGAGGGCAAGCCTCTACCAAGACCTGCCCTGGCTACAGAGAAGGCTGGTAGATACAATCATGGTAAACACCATGACAAGTTTGTCCAATTACCATCTCTGCTTTTTTGTCAAGCCACACAGAGAATGGTGCTTTGAGTTGTACTTCAAACCATTTGACAATGTCACTGCTTCCCCATCTCCATCTCCATCCAGTCACCCCACACACCCTGTCCTATTGTTGTTCCTGTCTCCATGTGTGCCTCCATCTTCAGTGCAGTACATCTCACCTCACCCTTGCCCATTTGCAACCCGAGCAGTCTGGCTAGCTTTGGATCTCATTTATGGCTCTCTGTCATTTCATCCAGTGTCTGTGCCTTTGCATTCTTTTTCACTTACATGCTTTACCATTTATCCCATCTAGGTAAAGCGTTCAAACTCAGAAGTTGATCTTCTGTAACTTCCAATTGCCTCTCTACTCATCTAGGTACTGGTGTCCTCTGGTCATCTGAAGTTCCTCGTTCTCCCATTAGCTCATCCGTTCCTACAGCAGGAAGAAACACCACCCTGCCTCGCACCTGGGTTCCTTCTCATTCCACTAATCATGTTGTCAGACCATTCTCACCATCCAGGACAGTCACTTCCTCTCACAGTTCCAGCACACCTGGCGGTAATGGAGTACTCACTTTCCCCTTGCTTATTTCGTTTTCCAAGCAGCTACCTCAAGTTATTCCTTTCTCTTAGCGCTCTTTCACACTCTACAGCTAGAGAAGAAGATAAACAAAGTAATGACTAGTAGTTTTAGCTACATGATCTGTGGTGAATGCATAATGCATACATTAGTCAATTAAATGCTTCTGCCAGTCTTCTTCTGTTGCTTTCTTATGCTTCACCTCCTCTACACATCACATACACATCCTCGCCACATTCTGCCACGTGCTTGGTGTGTATTTAACACTTTTACCATGAGCAGCAGTGGCGTCTATGGTGTAAGGATCGTTAACATGATTTACAGTTCCTCTTGCTGGCCAGGTGGGAAGTCTGGCCATAGCACTGGCCAGGACACATCACATTTTACACCAGCAATGCCAAGCCAAGCACTGTGTAGACAGCCCAGCCACCACAGTCCTCCTTTCTCTTTCTGTATCTCTTTCTCTTTTAAATATACACTCCTGTTCAGTACCCAGATGTACGAAAGAGAAAAGACAGTCAAATTTGAAAAGATTTTTAGGTTTTAAAGTCATAGTATCCAAACACACTCTCCAGCTTTGTTTCTTTCACTGGTCAGTAGGAAAAGTTAGAGATTGTAAATAAGACAAAAAGTCTTTTTTTCCTTGCCTTTCTTCTTATTTGGTATTGGTATGTTTTTCCTCAGTGGCACAAAACATTATATAACAGACCTTTCTCTCCCTCCAGCGGCCAGTGGGGTGCATCATAGGGGCAGTGCTCTTCCTAGACGTGTGGTGTGGTCCAAAGAAAAACCTGGTAAAGACAAACCAAGATAATCACCTTTCAGTGTTCCTCACTCACTAACCTAAGAGGCACTGTCACGCCCCATCCCAAACCATCACACCGATCTATGCTTTTTGTCACGTTACACTTACGCTCTGTGACTTTCAGCTTGTCCGTCAATGTGACGTGTTGTCTGGTCATGGTCTGTGTTGTCTGATACGTCCAGTCCCAGAGGCTTATACTTGACTGAGGCTGAAGCCACATAACATTATAGATTTGTCAGACAACTGTCTTCATATTATTAAGTCTACGGCACATATGGACCTGTAATCAGCTGGTTTACATTAGTCTGAGAGTGCTAGCTGGGAAAGGTGAATGTGGGTTGCCCCTTTTTTGGTGATTCACATTGTTTCCATTCTGCCAGGCAGGCTCAGTTAATTAGAGTAATTGAATCCATCTCAAGTAGTAACGCAAACCACGTCTGGACCACATGTATTAATGGTGGCGCTCTGCTCACTCCTTGTTGTTGGGAGTTGTGTAGAGCGGTTCAGTGCTTCAGTCCCATGTCACAGCTGGTATGTGTTATTTCTGGAAACTTGGACAGTTTCAGAGGTCTTCAAGGAGTCGCAAGGCTCTCTGGAAGCAACTCTACAAAAAAGAACATTCATTTTGCCTGCCACCCCACTCATTTAAGCACAAATCTCCCACTGGCCTTGTTTAAAGGACAGCATCTACACATAGTTCACCTTCCTGCCTTCATGAAGTAAATGGTATGCAGCTAAGTTGTTACTGTTTATACCAAAAGCTTTGTATAGTACACAATAAGCTGGTACACAGTGTGTGCTTTTAATGAAACTAAGAATTAGAGCGTGTCCACAATAGCTTTATGGAGCTGAGTTTCACACTGGCATTTAAACTTAAATTGTTTTTGAAAGCTGTGCTTATGGTTGGATGCATGTGTCCGTCATTGAATCCCATCCATGAAACCCATGAAATCTGAGTGTGTGTTGCAAAAGCAATAACCCTGGAGTTGTGAGACACTGGTATGTATTTCAGTGGGAATATTTGTCTGGCCTGACCATAAATCTTGGTGTTTTGGTTGCATATATTATTGAAGAAGATGAAGTTGTCTGACAGAAACCAGCGCTCACACCACTGCTGCGGTTTTAAATCACAGATCGGAGTCAGATGCCTTTGGCACATTAGAGGCTCAATGTGTTCTTTTAGTGGTTTTTATTGTGGGACATCAAACCAAACTCACCTGCTGTAGAAACTGTAGACCAGCTCTCATCATGTCATATACTTTGTAGACATATTGTTGACTTAATACTTTACACCTCGATGGCTCATTTCTTGTTCAGTTAACCATGACAGAACTGTCAGAGCTGTCAGTTTTTCATATTGCACATACCGGATCAACATTGTGTGATTTTTATGTCTTATTTTTGTTATTAGTTGACAGCTACAGTCATAGTAAATAGAAAATATGCCCTCTTTCAGTTTTAAGGTTTTACATATCAGGTCATAATAAAAAATAATCTGGTCCATGCCAGGTTCTTAAATTACTGAAATACAACCTCAGATGAACAATAACACATGACATATTACACTGTCATTATTTATTTAATAGAAATTTAATAGAAGCAGTTTTTGAAAAATGAAGTTTGCAGGCATTTCTTTATGCACAGCTCTCTTAAGGTCCCACCACAGCATTTCAACCAGGTTGAGGTCTGGTCTTTGACTGGACCATTGCAACACCTTAATTCTTTTCTTTTTCAGCCATTCTGTTGCAGATTTGCTGCTGTGCGTGGGATCATTGTTCTGTTGCGTGACTCATTTTTGACCAAGCTTTAGTTGTCGGAGAGATGGCCTCGCATTTGACTCTGCAAAAATACCAGAGTATTCTAGTTTCTCTGAGCATTGCACAGTCTGATCTTGGGGTAAATTTGCTGGGAGGTCCACTCCTGGGAAGATTGGCAGCTGTCTCGAATGTTTCCAACTTGTGAATAATCTTCCTCACTGTAGAATGAGGAACTTCAAATTATTTGGAAATGGCCTTATAACCCTTTATAAATTGGGCAGCAACAATTGCTTCTCTAAGATCATTGTTGATGTCTTTCCTCCTTGGCATTATCTTAACACACCTGAATGCTCCAGACCAGCAAACTGCCAAAACCTCTGCTGTTATAGAGGTGCTTACACTTGCTGATGATCAATTCCTCAAGTGCATTTGATTAGCAGCACCTGGCTGCTACTGACCCTCTTAGTTCCTATGGAAGCAATAAGGGTGTACTTAGTTTTTCATATACTGCATCTGCATTTTAGATTCCGTTTTGTTAACTAACGATGTGCTGTAATATGACATGTTGTTGTATTGAAATAATCTTAAGACCTGCTAAGGTCTTAGCAGGTCTTAGAAGGTGTACTTTCTTTTTACCATGACTGTACACTAAATGTGAGTCCTAGATTATATTTTCAGTATTAATCATATTGCTTCAGTTTGTCTTGATATCATCAACTCTCTTCTCTAGGTAGTCAATGCCTGACATCACAGATTTATACTGACCAGGGAGAGGTCAACTCCAGAAATGAGGAAACAAATCTAAGAGAAATGTGTTTTTGGCTTCTATATATAGACAATTATTTTATCTTGTTGTCAGAGTCACTAATAATGAATATCCAAGATAAGAAATGACAAGTGGCAAGGGGAGTAGATGCTCTGGAAATGAAACACAATCCTTAAAGCAGGTTATCTTTAAAGAAGTCAACCTTCTCTGTGATATAACAACATTAATTAATAATTTTTTTTTTTGCATTTTCTGTACTGCAAGTTTTTCTGTGATACATTTTATGGCCAATCAGCATCAAATCCCAATATTTTTTTTCATGGAGTGGAGTCAAAAAAAATGTTCCATTTGAAAAATTTGAGCTGCCTTGGTTTAAGTATTAGGTTGTTTTTTTTTTTTTTTAGTTTCATCACTTCTCAGTTCTTTAGATTTTAAGGTGAGTGATTCAAACTCTTATTTATAGTTTCCACGCTGACATGGGTTTACATAAGTTACAGGTTGTGGTATTCCTCTGTGGCAGGATTTCAGAAAGAATTTTTATTAGGCACATCACATGCAACCCTGCCTGGCTGCTGCATTGCTTGTATTATGTTTATGTTGTACTATGTTTCTATACTCTTTTTTGAGTGCAAGTATTTCTGCAGACATCTGCTCTGATCCATCTCCCTTTTGAATCTTTAAACTTGACATTCTGTATCATTTTAGCACTCTTACATTAATCAACACTTATTTTCAGTTTAGCATCTCTTCTCCAGTGCTGACCACATTCTGCTTTGCTTCACTTGTGAATTTAAATTCTGAGAAAGACTCTTGTTTCCCACGATTCCTTGCAGTTCTGCGTCCCTCTGTTCCTGGCAACAAGAGGACCAACCTGGTGGGAAAGCCTAGCACTCACGGTGAGGGCAACAGTAATGATGTTACAGATCACTGAACACAACTGCACCTCACCCTGTGTACTCTAATTACATACACACAAAGTGCTCTTTAGTCAGTCATTCTTTTTCTTTAATACTCTCCCTTGGATGAGTTTTAAAGGAGAGTGTGGAAGAAAAAATTATAAAATTCAAGTTTAAGGACCAGCTTGTCATAAATAATAAAGGTTTTTATAACATTCAAGTTTTGAGTTAGTGAGGGAGAGGTGCTGCAAGACGGTTTTGAGTCTTTATGCTACGTTTCATGCTGAGCAGACAGATATCAATCTTTTTGTCCGTCAGTAAGAAAGCTTCTAAACCTGTTTCCAAAGATTTCCAAACTATTGCTTTAAACTTCTTCCAGAGTGCCAAAGTTTGAAGGTACATAGGCTTGTCTGCTTAATTGCTACATCTCCTCCAAGAGCATCACTTGCAGTCCTCACTTCCCTGTTAAAAATCTGTTGTTTTGTATCTGCATGATGCTTGCAGAACTAAATCTTAATAGGCTTAGGAGTGTGAAAGCACACATTTTACACTTAATTTTCTACACTCACCATATATTAAACTTAAATTCCTTAATTTTTTTTTTTTTTCAAGTCAAGTAAGTCTCAGCTGATATGCATTTATGTCCTTCACAGTTTGAGAACCATTATGTTAAGCTGTATTTTGCAAAATAACAGCGCTCAGATCTTTCAAAATAGCTTGCATTGGAATTATATACTGTTTACTAATACATGAAATTGCATTTATGCTGTATTTATCTTAACATTACAGCTCATCTCAGCTGTCTAACTGCTTAGTTTCTCTCATCATTTTCACATAAATGCACTTGTGAGCATTAAGCAAGTGTGTTTTTGTGTGCATGTGAGTGCATCTGGGCACCCTTGGTCTCAGCAGTATGCATTCTGGCAGCCCTCTATCCCCTTTAAAGAACGCTAGAGATATTACTAAACTATCAATCTCTGATCTTTCAGCAGCCAGGAAAAGGCCACTGAGTTGTTCAGTGAGGATGGCCAGAGCAGATGGATCGCAACTGTGTATGACTGTGAGTCAGACAATGAGGGAGAAGAACTGATCTCTCCTCCTGCTGTTCTGTCCTCAGATAAACTCATGGACCTGAAACAAGGAGAAAAGGCGTCCATCTTGAAGCCGTTCCCTCTGGTCACAGCCAAACCCAAGCAAGAGCGCAGACAGCAGACAACCACCACAGCCCCTCCGCTAAACAGTACGAGCAGCTCATTTTGCAATGTTTCTGTGATGAGCATCGTTACATACATGCAAAATTACCTCCCTGTAAAAGCATAGAGACTGAAAGAGCTTTGCAGACATTGCATTAATAAACAGAATATGTCGGTAATGCAGCTTGCAGATGTATGTAGTAGGAAGATAA
>VUQS01032357.1:0-18724 GCA_015108495.1 Heterochromis multidens | reverse complement strand
TGTAGTAGGAAGATAAAGAGAAAAGCAAACTTGAGTACCAAGAAGCAGACAAAGAGTCTGTATGCAGGCCAGAGCAGGTGCTGGGCTAGCTGGTCACTGACCTGGGCCAAAGCTGTAAAACTAAAAGAGGGAGAGCTGCCAGGGACTACTGGCTCATCAAACTTAACCCCGTCTCCTCTAAACTGTTTCCTTTCCAGCCAGCCGTTTTGACATATATGAAAACTCCTCCATATTCAGGCCCTTGCCTAAGTCAGAGGTAGACAGCATGGGCAATCCGCGCTTTATAGGTAAGATTTTAAAGTATCTGTCATCACTGATTTAATCAGTTCTTTAGCAACACCAATCAGTGTCTTAAGATGACATGAATTAATGGCTCCTGTTAAAATAAATTCTTACCGTACCCACGTACAGCTCCCCATGTCATCTACAAGACGGATAAGACGCCAGAAGAGCCGTGCTCTATCACCTCCTCCCTCACTTACTTCCCTGATGAGGAAGGCAGCGATCAGAATGTGACCGGTCCTCCCCGCCTACCTCCATCCAACCTCACTGTGGTTACTGTGGAGGGTTGCCCGTCCTTTGTCATTCTTGACTGGCAGAAAACCGACAATGAAACCAGAGGTATGCAAAAACAAAGGCTGATATTTACGAATGACTGAACTGAGGTTGAAACTCTCTGCCTCCCAGTTGCATGAATTGTGTGAGGTGCCTGGATTTCATTATACTTGTTTGCAAGTCTTGATTAAGAGTTTAGGTTGAGTAAGCTGTAATCTCTTTTTATTAACCACGTGTGGACTTGTGGATATTAGCCAAGATCATTCTATAAAATATTAAAATGGTTTCTTAATGCTGTACTTTAAACCACGTGCAACAAGTGAATCAAAGGTCTGCGTGCAGTGACATAACACAACAGCAAAAGTTCTCACGTGTCTCTTATTATGATATGTCACTGTTTTCAGAATTATTTCATGAATAGACACAGTTGAAATGTGAAATGTTTGGATGAAAAGCACTGTGTGAATTCTCCCTTTTCTCCTTTTCTCAGAGTATGAAGTTGTATCCACCCATACAGGTCCGAATGGAAGGGAGATGTCAATACTGACAACCAACCAGACACACACAGCCGTGGAGAATCTAAAACCAGAGAGCAGGTACGCACCTGTTCTGATATAATGCTTTAGTCTTGTTTGGGATCGAACACCAGGTTTGTCCATATAAATTTGTAGATGAACAAATACAGTCTGGCTGAACTAAAATGACTGATTGCATTAATAAAGTTCACCGCTGATGGAATTAAGAGAGGCGTATTAAATTGCACTGAAGTGCTCCGAGCGTGCGTCACTTAAAGTTAATTCCAGATTCTCCTGACCTCTCGAAGCTCGTGCAGTGAGTCACATTTGGTTTTGCTCACACAAAATGGCCAAAGTGACACAAAAAAACTGAGGAAATCTGGGTGGAGTGGGTCACTGAGTTTTCAATTAGATCTCAGCATCTGGAGTCTCAAGACTCACCAGAACCCTCCCTGGGGCTGGGTTTGCTAGATGAGCTATTGCCAGCACATCTGAACGCACCACGTGGAATAATCATCAGCTCTCTGTGTGTGTTATTCTAAGTGTGAACCCACACTTAGCTGTCAAACACTGCTGTTTATTTTCTTCTTTCTGTGTATAATAATAATATTTTTTTTGTTCTTAATATTTATTTCTTTTCAGTTATGAATTCACAGTAACACCAAAGAATGAGATGGGAACTGGACCCTCCACTGATCCTGTAACTTTCAGCACAGAGTCAGGCAAGTTTTACAAACCATATAATGCAGGTCAAATCTATGATAAACCCTCAGAGGAGACTTATTACTTGTATGTAAATGCCACTGTACATGTTACTTTCCAGGCTGTGATTAGTATTAATTCTCAGTGTACTATTAGGCAGTTGCTAGTCTAATCATTTCAGCATGGCATTGGGGAGTGGGCTGATTAAGGCTCAAATCTTGAGGTCTTGTCAAGCTCACCAGATGTCCTCTGAGGCTCATTTCTAACACATTATGCACCTGGTGATCACAGCGTTAAGCTGAATTTGCTCCATCCATTAAGCAGCTGAAATGTGTCCTCGTGTTGATCAGCTCTTATGTTTTTAATTCAAAATGACAACACTGAGGGCTGAGTGGTTAGCTTAATTGGCCTCCTGCCCTTCTGCAATCAAAGCCCAGCCTGTTGGGGTTGTACACTGTAAATAATATGCCAGATATACTCTGATACAAGTCTGGATTTGTTTAACACAATGTTTCAGGACATCTCATGACTGCCTGTTAAATCTGAAATGTTTTGATGATGATATTCATTACAACTTTCCCTGCTGTTTGTAGCGGACCCTCGAGTGAGCGAGTATGTTTCAGGTGATTATTTTTTTTTTGTCCTCTTGACAAGCTGTGAATCCATAGTTTAGATCCTATTGATACACTACACAAACTCTTTGCTTCTAATTATTACCTCACAGGCAAAGATGCCATCTGGACTCAGTTTCCATTTAAAGCTGATGCCTACTCTGAATGTAATGGAAAGCAGTACGTGAAAAGAACTTGGTATCGAAAGTTTGTGGGCATCCAGCTCTGCAACTCCTTAAGATACAAGATCTACCTGAGCGACTCTCTCAATGGTAATTACACAAAGAAATCAGTGAACAGATCAGGAGCCAAAAGTAAATTAAATTACTTGCAAACACAATGCTATCTCTTAAATATCAGGCTTTCAAAAAATCCTTTGGCTTAATTAGACAGCAGTGCAGATTTTTTTTATCATATCATATTTTTAAGGTGTTTTCTACTGGACTCCAAAAGTGGTTGAACTGGTTCAGGGTAACTCTGTGGAAATAACAAGAGAAACACAGTTCAGACAGCACATGAAAAAATGCACAGCTACAAGAGTGGCAAAACATACTATAAGAGGACATTGGCTCAGGAGCCGCATAGCCTCTGAACTGAAAGAAAAAAAAAAAAACATCCTAGAAAACATGATTAAAACATGAAGTTTGACAGCTGTAGCTGAAAAGGGATTCATTCTGCAAAGCGTCTTAACGTCTCACACCTTTCAGACACCCAAAAACACCAAAGAAGTGAATGATGGCTCATATTCTTCTCTTAGTTCTTTCTTTCAGATTAATTTGTAATGAACTGGGAATGAACTCATTACATGATAGCTAAAGAATGACTTCTCTTCTGCCCACTGTAGGGAAGTTTTACAACATAGGGGATCAGACGGGATACGGCGAAGACCACTGTCAGTTTGTGGACTCCTTCCTGGATGGCCGGACTGGTACCCATTTCCTGGCTGACCAGCTTGCAAGCAGACCAGGTGTTTTGGTTAGCTGTAAACAACAACTGATTATTTAATGCCTTTAATTTAGTAGAGTCTCATCTTTCCTCCATTTGTTGCCAGGCTTCTACAGAGCGCTGAGACAAGAGCCCGTTTCCTTTGGAGAGATTGGAGGAAAGTCGCACACGACTTACGTAGGCTGGTATGAGTGTGGCACACCCATACCTGGAAAGTGGTAAGACCCCACAGGACTGTCCAGGAGGATGGACTTATGATGGACCAGGTAGTGAGGAACAAGATGGACATCAAAGACGCCTGAGTGAACCTGAAGAGAGGTGGGCCTTTCTTTCATGGACTCTGTAGATGGCTCTGTCTGTTTGAAATCACTCTTCTGTCCCAGATGTGAACTTCTACAGGACTATTAGGCGTCACAAAACTCTCTAGTGCGCTTTTGTTTATCAAAAATGTCCCTACGGACAAAAGAATGCAGGAGTTTGAGTGATCCAAAATGTTGAATATACATTTAATCACAAGAGAAAATGTTGGGAAGCTGGCTCCCAAAGTGTAATAACTTGTATGATAATATTTATCAAGAATATTGAATATTGTGTGTCCTCTGGCTTTTGAGATAAAGTACAAATGTGTTCCCAGTATTTGCATGTCAGTGAGCACACACACTGGCCATGTGTATACAGACAGGTGCCAATCATATGTTCATTGTACAGGTAGACTGTAAAATACGCAAAAACACAGACATGCAGAATTGACCTTCTGCTGACCCTAAGGGATTATTAGCAGTTGCAGTTTGCACAGTATTAAACTTCTGTTCATATATGTATATGGTGTCAAATACAGTTTATCAAGTGTCCTACAGTTTGTGACACATTTCAGGTAAAACAGAAAAACGGCTTTAGCCAATTTGATGTAAAAAAATCAGTGGTTCAGTCCAGCATTTCTATGGGAGTATTTAGAAATGAGACTTAATGCCTTTGTTGTCGTCTTGTCCTGTATTTTATAAATAGTACAAATATAATACGAGCTTCAATGTGGAAATTAAACAAGCAGAATACATATTTATGTTCCGGAGATTTAGCTATGCAAACGGTTAGAAGCTTAAAAAATTGTTGCCACATTTTTCATGACTACAGTGATTTGATGCACCGTGTACATTTTCAGCAATAAATCTTGTTTTATTCTTATTGGTATTCAGTAGCTTTTACAGTAGAGGAAATCGAGACTGGGATATTACCTCCCTCAAGCACCACAGACTGGTATGTGTGTGTAAATATATATTATAAAGACATGCTGAATAAAGAGCAATAAATAAGACTTCAAATTTGCAATTGAACCATTAACTCAGCAGGAAAGTGTTTAGTGATGTCACAGATAGACTTATATACCACAGACTTTTTTGTAACCAGAGGCATCACCCCCTGCTGGCTAATAGAAAGAATGCAGCCTAAAGGCACTAACACTTCGGCTTCACTTTCAGACCTGGAAGCTCCATTCATCGTTTATGTAAAGTCTGTACTTCGAAGAAACGGCTGACCTGTTACTTTCAAGCACCTTTAAATCATACAAAAGAAAAAGATCATTCACAATTATGTTATTTATGTAAACAGTTAACTACATCGTAACAGGACAAGTCATTGCCTCTCAACCTGAGAAGACTCGAGTAAAGTTACCAGCCCCACCGGGAAATGGTCTGGTATAATATATATGTATGTATCTTTGTAATAAAAGTGCAAACAAATGGAAAAAAAAAAAGTTTCCTTTTTCTGCAGACTTGTTGAATTACACTCCCTTGCATTTTCTTCTGGTAAAAAGGTGATGGCCTAATGAGTTAGGTTTTAAATGGTGTGTCCTTCTGTAAGAAAGCAACTCAATGCAATACATCAACTTTGGACACAAGAGCACACTTGGTGTTATTGCTATAACAGAGGCAGACACAAAACCCTAATGCTGTGCTATCAATAACTGGATCATTTACAGTGCACAAAGATATCTAGAGCGCAATCTCAGTTTGGCACAAACCAGGTGGTGAGAAATAATACACACCCTTCTCTAAATGTTATTAACTTGGTGAGACAGTTCAACATGAAAGACTAACCACATCCCACATGCAGGAAAATGAAATAGGAATACCAGCATTACCACGGTTTTCCAAATCCAGACAGGGGAGAAGAGGAAGAGACAAGCCAAACTTAACAGAGACATGAACTCATAAAAACCACAGAGAGTCAGTGTGTTGAAGAAAAGACTGCAAGACATCACAGGGCCAACAGCAACACAACCAAAAGATTAAAAAAGAGGACTCCAAATGGGTCTCAATCATTTATTAGGTCAAAGAAAAAAATGTTACAGTTTATACATAAACAACTAATCTCACTTGAAGGAGCAATTTGATTTGATATTAGTAAAAACCAGTCATAAGATAAACAGAAAGGAATAGCTAGCTTTACTGGAGGTGATATTAGAAGCTAAACAAAAGAAGTCCTCTTCATGACACAGGGATCTATACCTCCCATAGGCCATCACTTATCTAGTGTTCCCACCATCACTGACACATCATTAATACCGACACGGTGATGAAATTGATCAAAAAGAATAAAAACGTGACTAAGGGGCAACTTTTCATCGAGAAAGTGTTTTATGAATGTATCTATGTTGAGGAAATTCAAGACAGCAGGTCGAGACTTTTGCTGTAAATGCAGACTGAATGCTGATCTTTCTCTCGAAATGAAGCGTTACCATGGAAAGGACAAACAGTTTGTGCAACAGCCTGTTTTGGTTTTCCAGGTGTGTGCGTACAGACTGGTTACATTTTTACAATGACAGATACAAGAGGGCTGAGCAGACAGCGGAACTGGCGGGAGAAGACAGGAAAATAACACAAGGAGCATACACCAGGGCCAGAACAAAGTGGTGTGTTGGAGCGACAGTGTACAAACACTAACCATTAGACTCGGGGTGGGGGAGGTGCTTTTTTAATATTTGGATTTGATATTTGTACGAGGGGGGGAGAGGGAAGGTGCAGGGCTGTAAACCTGATTCCTGCACCCATTTCAAACAGTTGGAGCCACACATAGGATGATGATGGGATCAGTAACATCCACTATCTTATTTTACCGGTACCCAGGCCCCGGTTGAGTGTAGCCCTGGCCATAAGGGGGGCGGTTTCGGGCATATGGGTTGGCAGCTCCAGGTGGAGGGGTGACAGTGCTGCCTGGAGGCGGGGTGTATCCTGGGCGGGGTTGGTACCCTGAGCCAGGCTGGGAGCTGGGCGGCATGCTGTAGTTAGCAGGCTGGGAGGTCTGGGAGGTGTAGTTTTGTGGTGGGAATGCTCCTGGTGGATACTGCTGGGCTCCCTGAGGTGGATGGGTCTGCTGCTGCTGCCCACCTTGGAAGCCTGGAGCTGGCGCTGGCGCTGCACCAGGAGCTGGAGCCTGCGAGGAGGGAGGAGCATAGTTCTGGAACTGCTGCTGCGGCTGTGGAGGGGCTCCGGGCTGAGGGCTGTATCCTGCTGAGAGGGGGGAGAGAGTCTCTTTAATTCTCTCCAGAGATAAAAGAAATCCGCTTCACAAAACAGCAGCTACCCGTTTCTCTGTTTACATCATGATCACTTTTATTCTTACCAGGGTACTGCATACCATACTGCTGCTGAGGTGGGGCACCTGGCTGCTGAGGAGGGTATCCACCTGGAGCCTGGTATTGCTGGTACACTTGACCTGAAGAGATGGGGACAATCATGATCATTGCCAAAGAATTAAATATTGTCTAACAGCAATAAGAGCCACTATTTACTGGATTCATGTCCTCATCATTGCTTTTAAACCAGTAAACTTGGAGGAAATCCTGGACTGAACAACAGTGATATTTAACATAAATACTATTAATGGACTACAAGCTGGCTCTCAAACCAGCTGTTATACTAATCAGTGCTGTAACAGCTCAATGTGCTTTTTGGGAGCATCTTTTCACCAGCTAATTTTGGTTTAATAGTGTAATTCTAACTACCATTATCAGCAGGCTACCTCTACAGTCATTTGGGAGGATTAAAGATTACGATAGGCCTCCGATAATTGGATGCATTTACAACAGCTCGAAAGCCCCTTGGCTTTTTTTTTGAGATCCAGCATCATCTGATCCACCCCAGACACATGTGGGACCATCTTCATGGAAACACCTGTGCATTAGGACAGAATAACACATAACTGCTTTAATGAAAACAGCTGCAACCACTTTGATATAACTATCTGTTGTTAATCTTTCACAGAGATCGCTCTGTGGCACATTACAGTAAGATTTGGCTTCGAGCAAGACAGCAGCATGCACGTGCCTGAGCAGACATAAAAAAAATAACACCGCAGGCTCACAGACATAACCCTGGATTTTCTTGCATCACAACAAAGACGGCGTTCCTGTTTGCAGACAGTGACTTCACCGGTCCACACCGCCTACGGGCACATAAGGAGAATGATCACGTCTGAAAGTCCAGTCATCCTGATACTTTGCTTTAAATAGTAATTCTTTAGAGGCCTTTAAATAGCCACAAGAAAACCTGGAGCATCATCATGCTACACTGTTTACCACAGTCAGCAATCAGGAATGTATCTTTCTTGACAGTGGTGCCATTGCACATCATCTTCACCCAAAATCTTTTTGTTATTGTTACTTTAATTTGCTCATTACATTTTCCATCAAATGCCTAAGAGTTTAGCAAATGTGCAAAGACTTGGCAAACAACTATTCTCTCCCTTAACAAGGCCTAAATACTACCCCCAAATCTCCAGCCTGGCAAATAATTGGGATGACGACGCATGAAAAGCACAAAGAGAGAAGGCATAATGAAAGAGGGCTGGATTCACTGGATTTTCAAGTACTGGTAAAAACTGGTGCTTATTTTCCACAGTTCTTGAGAATCTACACCAGAGAAAAGCTGAAAGGAGATTTTGAGTACCTATCAAATTATTCTGTACTGTCTAAACATCATTGCACTTAAAAATAATCCATATAACTACATGCTGCAGAGGAATTACTCCACAAAATCACATTCCACGCAGTACAAAGTAACATCTGCTGGAATATTCAGTCTGAAAACTCCTCACACTCCTTTGCTTGGGACACAGCTGACAACTAAATACCTCTTTGATGTCTCTTTATAAACACTGTAGTAGTGTGGCAACCATGTGTTATCTTCAACATGAACGCTACAGTCTTAAATGTGTGGCGAGGCACGTGTGTGAAATTGGCTCCTCCTGTTCTCCTCGTCTGTAATCAATCATGAGAGCTATGTGAGAGAGATGGAAGGATGCATGGCTGTCTGACCTCTTTGGCCCGGGGGTTCATTTCACTCCAGTGTAGCCAAGAGGTCAACCATCAGGGGCGAAAGATATGACAGGAGGCAGAAGAATGATTTTCACTTTGGCTGTATTCCTGCTGACCTCTCCACATGTCTTTAGGAAGAGTAATGGGATCCTATTTTTAAATAAACATTTCACACCGAACACACATCTGCCCATCTGATAGAGTCTCACGTAACTGTTCTGAGTCACTGTTACATGCGCACGTGTTTACAGTTTGTTTCTTTCTTGCAAAGATGTAAAATTTTTGCCAAGTGTCTATCAGACGATGGCATAAAATCTTTACCATCTGCTTATGGATCTTGTTAGCAGAATTCTTATGGTAACAAGTAACCTAAGCTTGCATTAAAAGTGAGCTTGAGGCTACCTTTAACAAGGCCACACATGCTCGGTTGGCATCCAGTCTCTCATATTACCTATTTATAAATTCTTTTGCATTGACTGGCTGCTCTGATTTGCCTTGAGGCTAGTCTGCAACTGAGGACGGGAATAACATGAGTGAAAGGGCCGTTTGGAAGAGGAGCCTGTGCAGGATGTAGTTTACAGTCTCTGTGTGCCAACCATCTGCAGCTTTGGAAGTAAGGAAAGGAACACCAAAACGAAGGAACAGAAACTTTCTCCCTGCACAGCAAAGTTTAGAGAGTGGCGTGGATAAATCTCATCTAACTGCCTACATCCAGTATATAGCTACACAAGATCTAAAACGTTTTTGTTAGATGCACCCACACATCAGATCTTCAGTGACACAACAATGTTTTGTGTCAAATTTGTTAATTTAAACTAATAGTAAACTTTATATTAATTAGCATTATTTATTTAATGAGTTGATTTTATTACTTCTTTTGGCTGCTCCCTTTAGGGGTCGCCACAGTGGATCATCTGCTTCCATCTCACCCTATCTGTAGCATCCTCCTCTGCCACACCAACCCTCTGCATGTCCTCCTTCACTACATCCATTAATCTTCTCTGTGGTCCTCCTCTTTCTCTTCGGCCTGGCAATTCCATATTCAACATCCTTTGCCCAAATATATCCACTATACCTCCTCTGCACGTCCAAACCACCTCAGCCTTGCCTCTCTAACTTCGTCTCCATGATATAATTAAAAATAAAGATATATAAAACTAAAGTATGATCTCTATAAGCATAAATTATTCACAATATGAATGCAATGTTCCTGAAACTGATCAGCATCAGCTAGTGACATCTCCATTTTAATTCTAGCAATTTATTTAAATCTCTCTGGCTGCTATATTGTGAGAAATCATTTCACATATAATGATGCTTTTCACGTTTAATTTCTACAGTCTGGCTTCAGTTCACCACCTCATCTTATGAGTTGCCAGTTTTCCCTAAAACTGGCCTGGAGACCAGCTGGTGACCCCCCCTGGCAAGCTCTATCCACAAGGGAAAAATGTGTACTTCCCAACTGGCTATCAACTGGTTGCTGGAAGCTGCTGGCTGTCACCAGGTAAAATCTGTCACAAAGAGGTTGCGGCACCAAAACCCTCCTTATGATTGCTTTGGTAACTAGTCGATTGCCACAGTCACTCATAGTTTGTATAGAAGATGGGGACTTGTCTGCAAACACTTGCCATTTACTCTCCAAGCTGTAGTGAAACTTGAAAAAGTGCGACACAAACCAGAAACAGATAACGTTCGCCTTCAAAGGAAGAGCCGTACCTTATTCTGCAACCAACACATTTCAAAAGGTGCAACTTTTACTGTGAACATTCTCCATTTCCAGTTTGCATCATAACTTTCATAGTTTCATGACTGCTTTGGTGAGCAGTTTGTATTTGGAGACAAGTCGGCGTCTTCCATGCATACTACTGGTGACCGCAACAACATACTAGCGACCAAAGCATTCACAAGGAGGTTTTCAGTGCAGCATTGTATATCTCTTTGCAACCAATTTCACGTTAGCAACTGCCAGCAACCACTCTCCAACCAGATGTAGAATAAACACTTTTATTGATACTGATCATTGACCCCCTGGCAGTTACCAGGGGGTCAATGATCAGTCTCTAGGCCTGCATGAAAGGGGCTTTAGAAATGGATTTCACAGAAACTGCCAGCAACCTCGAACACCCACTTACAACCTGTCAGGGAATACACACTTTTCCCTCATGAGGCCTCTAGGCCTGTGTGACGGAGGCCTATGAGGTTTGCATACTTTTTGCATGTACGGCTCCTTTCAGGCCCTGTTTTGTGTCTATGCAACAGTTAAAAATGAGGCTCCAGATGAACAAGTTACATATTTGTCAGAATCTCGTGTTGACTCTCTTAATCTTCCTGTGACAGAAGGAAAAAAGAAGCTAAACTCTTACTATGCCCTGTGGATAGGTTCTGCTGCTCTAACCAGGCCAAACCACAAACCACCAGTTAAATGAAAGTCATACAACTTGTGTGCCGATCTTCAGTGTAGCAGGTGTGGTCAGGAGTCTGCGGAGTTACTGCTCAGAGTAAAAGTTACAGCTCTCACAGGGTGCAACATGAGGCTATTTCATCGCTCCACTGGCCTCCACATTCAGCTGAGCCAAACCACAAGCTAAAAACAGTCCAGCACACTCACAGCAATGAGTGAAACGATACAAAATGCTTCACCTCTGTGGCTGCACCTGTCTGGCTGTCTTTTACAACAAAAGATAGGCCAGAAAGTGTTAAGTGAGAAGTTTGGATAAAGAATGAGAACAAGCCAGATTGGCATGTAAAGACCAAATCTCCCGATAGCTGGATGCTAGAATGTAGCAGTGTTAACAAAATTATTTTTCCCCAACATGCTGCCTGCTGTGTTTTTTTTCATTTATTTTTATCAAGGATGAGTCAGAGTTAAAGATTCCACACACAGAGCTACGATAAGGCCTGCTGAAAGATGAATATTAATTACATGGATGCTCATGTTTACACTGTGTTTAAGGTTAAACTCAATGGTAATTAGTCATTCAAAAAAAATTTGCTGCTTCAACAGCAGAATGGGTCTGACTGCCAAAAAAGGAAACAAGCTCAGAGTACATGTAATAATCCGTGATTATGGGAAATGGAAAACGTATCATATGTCAATGTATTTCACACTATGTACAGTACAGTCAACCAATGCAATTAAACCACTAGGCCTCATTCACTAAAGTGAGTGCATAAATGTTCCCCAGTGCACAAAAATAAAATAAGAAAAAAAAACAAAACAAAACAAAAAAAAACAAAAAAAAAAAACAGGAGAATTTCTGACTGAAGTAACTGAAACAATAGTGTTTAACTATCCAGGGTGTACTTTTCTTCTCGCCCAAGATCAGCTACAGATGCATTATATGTGTGTAATCTCTCTCCAGCACAACCCTGAACTGCATAAGCGGTTAGGAGCCTCAGGCTGCAATAACTGAGCTAGTGAATGCTCCATCCCCTGAGACAGTGAATGCAGTTCTAACACGTAAGCATTTAAAACTGATCCATGATCACAAATGTACATGAAGTATCAAGAACTTTTTTGGTTTCTGTTTTGTATGGACTGGTGAAATCTAGGCAAAAGGGTTGCTTATTAGAATATGTTTAAAGAAAACAGCACGTTAAAGGCCACACCTACATTTAATTACTTTTTATTTTATTTTATGTGCATGTTTTTTTTGGTTTGTGTTGGAAAAACTGTAAAATGCGACAGAAATGAAATTATTTATCATTTGTGCATGCAGTGTATGTTGCTGCAGTATAAGATGTAATTGCTTGATCACCCACAGTGTAGGGCCTCTGGCACCCTGTGCTTATAAAGACATTTTAACAAGATACAAGATACATATGTGCCACAGAGAATGTGTGTGTGTGTGTTTTTGTATTTCCTACAGTAGAGGTGTGTGTATGTGTCTCACCATCCATGCTCGCTGGGGGTCCCTGCTGCACTCCAGGATACGGAGCCTGTGGCTGAGGTGGCACTCCTGGCTGAGGCGCTGCAGATGAGGAAGAAGCAATGCTGTCAGGGGTTCCTGAGCGCTCCTCTGCTGCAACTGCTGGGGGAGCTATACAAACAGCACACAAGGGAACAGACATTCAGAAGAGACATGAATGCCTCATATAGCAACTACACAATGAAGCAAAATAAATTCTCAAAGATAGCATCTTCTATAGTATCTGCACTTCAGCATTACCTGGGGCCTGGTCCTCGCTCAGGCCAAAAGAGGAGATGACATTCTTGTTGACCTCATCCTGGTTTTTTAATGGGTCGAAGGCTGACATGCTGGCTGCACTGACTGGAGTGGCCTGTTTCACCGTGGGGTCAGCTGCCACAACTTTTCCTTCGCGTCCATCCACTGATTCTAGAAAGGAAAGAGTAAATGTGGCACTAAGGCAACACTTTGGCTTGTTATGATGCCACGGTGACAAAAATGTAATAAAGCAAATAAGGGTTTGGGCGTTCCTGACAAACTGCAAGTTTTCCAGATTATCCTCTTATATTTAACTCAGTCAATCTTTAACAGCAAAAAGTACAAAAAACATATCATATGAGCACTGAGTATTTGTTAAGACGTGATGAGGAATTTAAAAAATAAAATCTGTCACTAATCACGCAAACTGAAGCCCCAAATCAGTTTTAATGTAGCAGCTTACAGCTATAATATAATATAAAAGCTTTGGTCACAGCTATGATTATTCAGAAAGAGCTTGTTTTTGTTCAACATGTGCGCATATGTGGGCGAGAGTGACCACAATCAAACTGGACTGATCTAGTATGTAACAAATTTAGAGTCGAGCTGCATTCAATTATTCCAACAGTTACTGACTCCAGTAAACCGTCTCAGTCTGGTGCCAATGTTTTTGTGGGATACAGCTCTTATAATTCTGACTGCAATACTGTGGACTATGAACCACTTTTATTTGTTAAGGAGGTCATGCAGTCCACATCAGCAAGATTAATGTGAGACCCAACATATGACGACAGAGATCTAAAAAAGGAAGCAAAGCAGAAACTATAACAAAAAGAATCATTAAACCACCTGGTTGTAGGTGTGTCTGCAGGTGTGGAAAACAAGAACTTTTGATGATCCAGTTTGTCTTTCTGGTCCATAGTATAAATCCATGTATATCTTTCATTGTTTTTCTATGATAAAGCACCAATACTGCATTTGGCTATATATTGTATAATAAGCTTAGAAGGTCTAGTGTGTAAAGTGAGTGTACTTACCACTGTCTGGTGCTGTAGCAGCCAGACCGGGCTCTGTGGGGGGCTCCAGGGTATCAAGGAGGTTGTTGACTTTATTCCTGAGCTCAATGAGCTCCCTGCGCAGGTACTTTACCTGACTGGATTCCAAAGGCCGCGGCTGACCATTAACTGCGGATAATAAGATGAAGAGAGGAGCCCGATGAAATCAAATCAGAAAAAAAAATCCTTTATATGGGTTAAGCAAAGTCAAACTCTTCTCCATCCCTGCACAGGCTACTGTGGAGCACTTTGAAACAAAAAAAAATCCCCCCATTTTTGTACACTCCTGAAACTGCATCTCATTTATTGTGATATTTTTCCAAGTTAGGGTAATACTATCTAGAACTGCTTGTTGACATATATCATGATCTACATGATAGTCAGTGTAGAATATCTGGGTCAGATTGAACTTTAATGAGGCAGCTGAATCAAAAAGCATTGGCTCACACTCCCAGAAACACCTCAGTGCCTGGAGACTTATTAATAAAAGTGTTTATAGGGATTGACGCCTGACAATAAAATCCTGTGGTGAACTTCACATTATGCGTTGGACAAAACATTACACTGGAAATAGATAATCAATAAAAAAAATGCCTCGCAGCTAAGTGACCAGTCAAAATGTGCAGATTTTTAGCTCAAACCATAATGGCAAATTAAAAACTGTGGATATCTGACTTCTGCACTTCAGTGGGTTTGAAACCAATAAAGTATCTGCATGTTACAAGCGATGATCTGTTGGCTTCACACTCTAAACACCTGGGATTACTGGGCTCAATATCACATGGTTGCTTCCACAAAGCCATTCACATCGGCTGATGCACCGAGCAGGAATTGTTGTCACCGCGCCCCAACAGCTAAGCATTTAACTAACAATGGAGCCGGGTTGTTGGCAATAAACTGAAACCTGCTAATCTGCAGGAACCACAGGACAAAGCTCTTCAAAATATTCAACTCTATGTGACCCGGACCACATACAAGCTACTTTTAACCATTATCTTCTCACTGACCAAAGAGTGAAATTTCCACTGCAAAAAGAATGAACTTGAGGTCACTCTGCATTCCTCTCTCACACAAGTTTCTCTGTCTGACTGAATAATGCTGAACAGAGACGGATGGGCTCACGAGGCACTGTGCTGAGACGCAGGCCGTCATGGGATTCCAACTCCTCTCCCTGCCTTTGAATACCAACACATGTTGGACGGTGTAATTTCCACGTGAGGTCACGACATGTGATGACGAGCCAGGGCTCTGTTTTGATTTGTAGGGAGTAAAACAACTTTTTCTTTTTTTTTTAAAGAAGAAAAAAAAATCTTTCAGCTTCCAGCCTAATAATAGTGGCTACAGTGGGAGTGACTGAGAGCAGAGCATAGGAGACAACATCATGTTGTTAATACAGTTTCTAGAGTAGAGACTGTGTGTTACTGCACTTCTAACTTTGTGAAAAGGTTTTGAAATGAGAATAGATTACATACTTGGTTTGCTATGGTTACAAGTCACACTTTTTCACAGCTGTAGGGAATCTTCTACATACTAAACATCCTAAAGTTTGACTTTTACTTACAACATGCTTTAGGGTGTTACCCAAACATAACTATTTGGATATGTTCAATGGGTATTTCACACACTTCAGTTCACATCACTACTAAAAATTTTGTGACTTTGCCACAAGATTAGTGACTTCTCATTGCCCTTAAGCAACTTTTTCACAAAAAGTACATATTAAAAACCTATGAACAGTACAGATAAACACTCTGAGTCCACTCGGATGAGGCATGCCTTCCTCTCTACAATTCAGCGAGTGAGCACGCAGATGGACATTGAGGTACAATGACGCACTTCAAGCTTTAAATATTTGCTGGTTATTACTGCCCAATCTCCAGAGCACAAAAATGGCATTCGGCACAGTATTACTGTGCTCTGCCTATGTTCCCATGCTGACAAATCTCTACCACTATTTATTTACCCGCAGGAAAGACAATGTTCTAAAACACAAGAGTATCCACCAACCAAATAGTGGACACAGTCTTTGCTGTTTTGTTAACAGAATAACAAAACACCTGTACTGTAAAAATGGCCTGCCACAAAGTATGATCAGTGAAAGCATCAACTTATAATTTCACAGACTCAGATTATTTCTTTATATTGCTTTACATAAATATATAGCTTTGCTGTGACTGAGAAAAATAAATATAAAAACGTGGCATTTCTGATCAGTATATTTCAATCAGCAATGACTATAAATATACTTCAGTATAAACACGAATGTACCTTTTTTCCTTAGACATAAGAATAATTAACTGATTTTAAAAAAATGCTAAAGAAAGAGAGAGCATTTTTATATGTACTGTTTCATTATATCTTCAAAAAACAGGGTTAGAGGTCTAAGCAGAGATATCAAAGACCTCCCTCTCCAGCTCTTCAGGAGGACACTGAGGTGCTCTCAAGCAAACCAAGGAACATCATCTCTTTAGCATCTTCTCCCAGTTAGACATGCCAGAAACACCTCACCTAGGAGGCGTCCTAAAAATAAGATACCCAAACTCCCTCAACTGGTTGCTTTCAATATGGAGTAGCAGCAGCTCTACTCTGAGCCTCTTCCGAAAGACTGAGCTCCTTACCATATCTCTAAGGGAGAGCCCAGATGCCCTTTTGGAGGAAACTCATTTTGAACACTTGTATCTGCAATCTCATTCTTTCAGTCACTACCCAAAGCTTGTGGCAATAGGGGAGGGTGGGAATGTAGGTCGACCATTACAATTTTAAAATATTAAACATTAATATTAAAATTTCTAATTTAAAACTTAAGCCTGATATTAACAATAAACAGAAACCACTCACTCACACTTTATCCATGAAGCTATGATGTGTACTACAAAGTATGATCGACACAGCCAGGCTTTCTTTGCATTAGCAGGCTTGACAAAACCAAAACCCCAATCTTTCTGCTTTAGGCTTTGTGTGCATTTACATAAAAGCAGACGCATGATGCATTATTCTTCCACACAAAGTGAACCGATTGAGAGCCGCCTGCTTCAGAGAGGAATAATACCTATATCATATTTGGAGCTTGCTGTCGGGAAAATAATTAAGAAAACTGCGACACTTACATCTGATTTTAAATTCAGAACTTTGAACATAACCTGCTCAAGGTTATGTGTTCAGCATATTTTACTTAGTGATATATTATAGTGAGCTAGCCAAGGGCCCTGTGATAGGCAGGGAACATGTCCAGGGTGGATCTTGCCCTGTGACAGCTGGGACAGGCTCCAACCTCCCCGCAACCCTGTATTGAAAAAACGGTCATGAAAATGGATGAATGGGTGTAGCTACGTTAAAACAGAGAAGACATGTTAGGGTGAGGCTTATTGGCTGGTGGGGTAATTGATTATTAAGCGAGTTACACCTGCTGAGCTATTGAATGACTGTGGAATCATCTGGGCGGTGCACTGGTTTAGCACTGGTTTCTGCCCCGGGCCATTTGCTGTGTGTCTTCCTCCTGCTCTCTCTCCCAGCTTTCCTGTCAACTCTCAACTGTACTGTCATAATAAAGACTAAAAAACCCCACCAAAAATACTCTGGGTTGGCACACATTTGAAGATTTAAGATTGTACCAGTTATTCTGCTTCCCAAAGTACAAAGTATATCCATCTACTACCTGTCACAGTGTTTGTTTGTTGAATCAGCGCTAAGAGACAGAAATTCCATCACAAATTAGTCAGAAGGGAGTCCAGATCATTTTCATTTGGACAGTAATGAGCTGAGGTTTGCTGTGTGAAAAATAAGCTGGACTGCCCTCAAGTGACTGACTGCTGTAACAGCTGAAATAAAAAAAAAATCTTGAATTCATAAAGGCCAAAACGTGTATGCATGTGTAGGCACACACATGCATTTTATAAGAGGAAATGTTTTGATTTCTTACCAAACAAAGTCAGTTTGAGTATTCTACTGCACTGGATGGCGAATGAGAGGTCAGAGCTGTCAAAAATGGTAATAAGGTCATCATCTGTAAACAGGAAACAGAGACAAAAGATGATTAATTGTACGGCAAATTGTCACTTTCAAAGAAAATATGTTGACATTACCACATGAACTACACCCGTCACCAGAGGACAACCAGACCCTCACAGGCCTCATCTGTGCCCTGGCTCACCTTCATCCTTGTATTTGATAGTGACCTCATCATTACTCTGCAGCTTGCCCCTGAAGACACGCTGCATCATCAGCACCAGCTCATCATAGGTAATGTCTTCATTATGGATGGGAATACGTCGGATGTCATCACCCAACTGGGCTTTGATGATCAGCTTCCCGCTCAGGTCCAGCTGGCCGTTCATGGTGCCGTCTGACCTCTTTTGCTCCCACCACTTAACAAAAGTAGAGAAGAGGTTTTCACACTTTCAGTGAAGCCCTGAACTTTTCTAGACATTATCCCAACAGGGGGTGACACAGGGTTATATTGGAGATTAACAGGTCTTTAACCTTCCAGCTCCCTAGTACAAAGTAGAGCTGTGTAATTAATCAAATTTTAATTGCAATTACAATTTGGCTTCTAGTGATTATTAAAACACATCGTGTTCTTCTTTTCTTTAAACCCACCAAATTCATTCCCTGCCAGGAAACTATCTAGAAACTATCCAAACTGTACATGTGGAAAAACTGCTGGAGTGAAAAACAAAACATGTCACATGCCCAGGCAGTTCATTTGCATTTATTTTTATAATCTCTTCTCTGTGGGGTTCAAATGGAAATTTATTGAAGATGCTGAGATGGTAGCAGCAGGATAAAAACAGCAACGCAGAAAAATGACAGCATGTGTCGTAACATTTTGTTTTTTTTTTTTTTTTTTTTTTCTTTTTTGAAAGAG
>VUQS01032356.1:0-12636 GCA_015108495.1 Heterochromis multidens | reverse complement strand
CCAAAGGGGGGGGGGAAAAAAAAAAAAAAAAAAAAATAGAAGGCATACACAGTTAGATCTATGAATATTTAGAAAATGACACTTTTTATAATGTTGCCTCTCTGCACCACTGCAGTGGATTTCAAATCAAACAGTCAAGATGTGTACAGACTTTTGGCTTTAATTCAAGGGGTTTGACAAATGTACTGCATTAACTGTTTAGGAATTAAAACCATTTTTATACACAGGCCCTCATTTGCAGGATCAAACGTAGTTGGACAAACTAAAAATTTTAAATATGAGCATTGTTTTTAATAACTGGATGAACTTTTTTTTTTGCAGCTTAGATGTTGTGAAGGGGTTTTTCTTAAGCATGGAAATAATACTGTCATGATCTCTACTGTGGTCTTTCAGGCCTTTTGGTGTTGCTGACCTGGTCAGTGCATTCTTTTTTTTTTCTTTCTTTTTTTTTTAAAGAATGTACCACTGTTGATTTGTCCACACCTGAACACTTGGTATCATGTTTTATCTACTTAATATGGAATAATAAGAGAATAGATCTCACATGGCCACAAAACTGCTTGCTTACTTTTGAGCCTATGAAAATGGGGATTGTGTATAAATTCTGATACTTTTATTAAACTCATTTCAATCACATCTTGATTGTTTGATCTAGAGTCCACTGTGGTGGTGTACAGAGGTAAATATACATAGCATGTGTCAATGTCCAAAAACCCACTGCAGATACACACAGGGACAGACAGGGAAACACATTTATCTGAATTCAACTTCCTTTCCTCAATCTTAAAACCTAAAAGCTTCAAAACTGATCATTTAGCCTAAATATAGATATAAAGTTAGATCTGATCCCTCCATTTACTAAACCTGCCTCTAACTGACCTTCAACTCCCTAATCTTGACGTTTAATAACATTATGAAAAGAGAAAGAGTAGGTAACGGTAACTTTACGAAGATTTTTGCATCTGCATTATCACATGGTGCCCCATGCTTCCACATAGCCTGCAGTCAAGATTCTTTTCCAGTAGGTGGGGATGTTCATCTGCAAATCTGCACTACTAAATGTACTGGAGCTGTGTTGTGTTTGGAAATAGATGGTAAACAATATGGGCTCTCTCATGAGATTAATGTTCCGACTAGGACTTGTGCATGGAAAATTAGCAGCTATTTGGCAGGCTGGTGTGATGTATAATGCTCTACATTCATACTAGGCTGACTAAGACTGAGGGAGAGCTAAAGTGAGTGTGTTCGTAAAGTAGAGCGTTTTAAATGGTCAATACAAGGCTTCAGTCTAACTTAATAAAATCAAATAAACTTCTGAGGAAATGTACATGTGTAAGAGGCTGAAAGGCTGCATGGTACATCTGAGTAATTTTTAATGATGCAAGGCTATATGTATAATGTATATAAGTGAATTTGTGTCTGATGCATTTTATGATGTGTGGCTCACAGTAAAAGGTTTTGTGTAGATACTTGGACCGCGTGGCTATTATCTACTTGCCACTGTTACATCATGCTTTACGCTTTACCAGCTGAACTACACCCTGGATTTATTCTTTTTAAGTTTCTCCAGTTCTCTCATCCCAGTCTACCCAGCCTTACCCTTGGTGAAGAGGATGGTGTGGAGTTTGAGGCTGCCTCCATTTTGCAGCCGACTGGGCAGCTCATTGAAGTGACAGCTGTCCAGGTAAAGGGTGACCCTCAGGGCATGTCTGCTGCCCTCCACCTGGTAACACACTGGTGTGTCTGCAACAACATACACAGATAAGGGAGAAGTTTTAAAAAAAGGCTGAAAATGTGTGAACTGTAACAGGAATTGTGTTACATTACATTTTAGTACATTATGTGAACATTTAGTACACACATTCAGAACTGATTAATAGTCAGGTGGTAAATCAAAAGTAAAGTTGAGTAAAGAGTCAAAATAGGATGGCAACCTCCTTGGAACTAGGAAAAATTGGTGGTTGCTCGTTGATTGCACTGAATTTCTTTGTGACCAACTGCAAGTAGTTGTGGCAGCCAACCAGTTGCCCAGAGGCTGAGTGTGTACCTTAGCCTCTGGGCGACCACTTTTAATCAAGGCAAGGCAATTCCACAGATCATTTGGTGGGAGATAACCTGTCTCTAACCAATCATAGTCTGACTCAGACTAACTGCAATCACTTTCGCACAGATTGGTGAAGGTTTGCATATAACGGCAGTCTAATTTATAAAGACATACAGATTGCCATAAACACAATTCATCTTAACTTAACTGGTTGCCAACTGGTTGCATTCTGATTATATTGCTATATAAATGTAAGGTTGCTGAGTACCTATGTAACTCTGCAGTTAAATAGCCGTCCTGCAGCAACTATGTTACAATTTGTGGAGAAATTTCTGTTTCAAATCTATGAAGTTCTGGCTGAATATAAGTAGTTAATGTGAATTTCTGTTTAATATAAATTTGTGTGTATGTGGATGGCAACAGATTTGCTATTTTCACCAATTTATCACAGTTAATTGCTGCACTATTACAAACAGATTGCATGTAATTGCCAGCTTGACCCCATTCAATCCCAAACTGAGAGCAGACTGACTCCGTCTTATTGCCGCCTTATCACCATCTTGAAGTACCAAAGTCGCTTTGAGGACAGCCACTGACTACGAGTGGTCGCAAACCTTGCGCCCGCCTGTGAAGCAACCATTTCAAAGGTAACAAGATCATAAGTTCAATACACATGGTCGCAATAATTTTGGCCATGCTGCGGTCTCCAACCACGGTTTTCCCATGTGACTGTAGCATTACACTACAGAAGTTGGAATCATCAGTATCTTAATACACATTAAAAGCAGTACAATAAATGTCTAACATTCTGTGAAACTCTGCCATGGGTTGTCCTTGTGCAAGACTAAAGGACAGAGGTCAATACTTGATGTCATCATTTACCATTTATAGTCACATCAATGTCTGGTACATTTTTAAACTATTGTAGTTTAAAAGAAACTGTGATGAAGATATAAAAAATACAGAGCAATAACTTTCTCTAATTCTACAAACAAAGTAGGAAAAAATCTAAAGCTGACTTGTGCTGAATTCTCCTAACCTTTTCCAGCAGTGATATATGAGCACTTGTCAGAAAATTGAAAAAAAAAAATGACCTTTGCAGCGTGACCTCTGGGGTCAATCCTCTTTTCTAGAGAACCCACCAAGCAATAACCTTGTGGAATTGGCTGTGATGCTTTTGGCTGAGCTCAGAGGCCTCAGACTCTGTGGTGATTATATATCTGTACCTTACATATACCTCTCAACCCTCTGAAGATGCTGTTAGCAAATCAATAGTGTCCAATGGACTCTGACGCCAAAAACCATTTACCTGCACTGCAGCAGTCTGAGCTGAGGTTAGGAAATAAGCTTGGTTAAAAACTTTTTTTATTTACAGCAAACTGTACCAGACTGAGCCTATAGTATATCTATCTCTACATGCCTGCCATACATAAAGAATACAATACGAATCACCAATAGCAATTCGTTAGTGCATGCACTGAGTTATGTTTTTGTGTAAAATATATGCAAGTGTGCACAAAATATTTTCTGCAGCCAAGCGTGAACACGGAATTCCTGCTTCATCCACAGATTTGCCTTTTAAATTGGGAAGTGCATGTTGTGCTTTTCCTTTGAGCAGCAATCTCTGCTGGCCATATTGAGGCTGTTGAAAAGAGGACTGATTCAGGATGCAGTCATCCTTTGTATCTTTGACTTTAAGGCTTTCCGGTAACCCGGAGCACCTTCAATGAATGCAGATACCGAGCTTATTAAAGGCACAAATGCACCCAGGTCTTACACTTTTTAGACCCAGTTATGTAAAGATGTCCACAAAGCCCATTCTGAACAACCTGGTTGCATCCTCAGCTAGAAACTACAGCACTACACCACTGTGCTGCGATGATTACTCCGAAATAAATGTTCTGACCTTCAGTGTTTTGGCAGGAAAAAAGGCATGCAAACCACAGAATCAATTTACCATTGTCATGCTTCAAAACAATATTTTTCCAATATAGCACATACTACATTTTGTGTTTTAAGTACTTAAATAGTTTTCATATTATAGGGCTGCTTCTGTGACACATGTCATGTGTCTCTCAGCAGCACTGAAGATTAAAAGAAAGGACATCAATATCTGAAATACTCTGCCCTTGTTTAAGATGATTTATAGAGCCACCATAGAATTGTTTGAGTTTTCTATTCAGCAGCTCTTCATGAAAAAGAAAATGAAATCTGCAATGGCATAATGGCAATTTCACCCTCAGTAGCGACCATGCATCCACACAATAGAACTTTATTCAGAATTGGTGAAACCATACAGCTGCTCATTAACGCCAGTGTGGTTTGAATGGGCCAAGTCAGCCTTTGTTGATGGAGTCTTACTTGCGACTAGACATTCATCCTCCAGTTGCCTGAAGAACACAGTGACTTTGTCCAGATCCGACAGGGCTGCCTTGGTGTCCTCCAGCATGGTCCGCTCCTCTTTCTGCCCGGGGAGAGAAAGAAAGCTCAGAAGTCGCACTAGGATGAGGGTTTGGGTAGTTGTGGAGACAGCTGCATGGCTAGAAAGCCATATAGACTCCAGAGCATGATTCAGAAAGATACCACAAAAAAGTGAAAACAGCAGCATAAGAACAAGATTTTGGTGTCTGTTTAAAACTACATCAGGAAAGTTATTATTTAAAATTTACATCAAACTATGAACCCTATTGGGTTTTTTTTTTTTTAATAACCAAATAAAGCTACTTTCGACTGCTTCCTTATTCACAAGGGCTCGCCACAGTGGGAAGCTCTGCATATTTTATTTGGGAGATTTCTTTTTTTTTATTTATTTATTTTTTTTAAATCAGATGCCCTTCCTGACACAGCCCCCAAGAGATCTGCATCTCCTCCCAGGTTCGAACTGAAGATCTTTTTCTTATTAGGCAAATGTGTAAACCACTACACTTTGGAGCCACTTTTCTAATAACCAAATAAAAATACAAAACTTATCCTCACCAGGTGTGGAGCTAGCGTGGACTGGAAGTGCAGCAAAACACCAATGACGGATATCTGCTCTAGCCACTTGCGACTGGTTTCTTTGCTGTCTTCCTGGTACTCGCCGGCATTGTTGAACCGACAACGCAATGCCGTCAGAACCTGTTCGGCTAGCGTGCACAGGGCACCCGTCGCCGCCTGGCAGAAGATCACGTCTCTTCGCAGCTGCAGAGAGGTGTCTGGTGTTGGTGGGGGAGAAAGAGCAGCGAGAAAGGAATGATAACATCAGTGATAGAGTGTTCATGGGACACACGGCCGAAGAGGTTATGAGGAGTTGAGGAGGATGAAAGCAGCAGTGAAAACAAAGAAGTACAGAAGACAACATTGCATATTATATGTGTGTGTGTGTGTGTGTGTGTGTGTGTGTGTGTGTGTGTGTGAGAGAGAGAGTGTGTGTGTGCGTAATCCTTAAAACCTTGTTTTAACGATTTGCAGAATTCCTGATGTAACCTGGCTATAAGTTCATATGATGGATGATCTCATATTCAAAGAGCTGTTAGGAATAATTTCAAATGCTTCTGTTATGAGATCTTTCCTGCTGCCTGAGTCCAGAGTCCTGCTGAACAATTGCACAGTCCATCTCTTCTGGTATTTTTATGGAAAATTAGAACTGGGTTCAAACTAGTCTGATTATCTGCTGCTGCACTGCTCTGAATATAAACTGGTTTCTCTTCTACAACTGACATGCTGCTCTACCTGTGCACTTCAGCAGAGCCAGGAGAAGCTGGTTCTTTCCATCTATAAAGGAAGAAAAGAAAAAAAAAAACAAGATGGAGTGAGTGATTGTAACTGTACATGAACACGTGGCAGGAGTATGCACGCATGCATGTGTATTCTACTAACCATCCACAAATCTCTGGAGGCTCTCCACCAGAGTTTTGATAGAACTGGGGAGGTTCCAAGGGTCTTCCTGGATGTTCTTATGGATAACGTAACGACAGCGAACAGTCCAGTCTTCGGTTTGGCGAAACTCTGTTTACATTAAACCAGAGAATTTGTAAGTGTGTGCGCCTGCTCTCTAATGGTAGCATAATGACACGCCTTTCATATATACACAGCCACAAATCTGTACCTGGCTGGCTGTGGTCAGAATAAAAGTGCTTGGTGTCCTCACAGGCCTTGGTCATGACGGGTCCTTTGAGCAGGCTGTTGATTGAGTCAACCTGTGTGGAAGAATAAAAGCATACACACACTCAGTTAATCAAGCCAGTTTTTTCTCTAGTTCACTGCCTCATACTCTACACACCTTTCATCCTTTTCTAACTACCGCTTTCACTTCTGCATCACTCAAGCACGCACACATGCTCACACACAGAACTTTGCAGTAACTCTCTAGCAAAGGAAAACCTTTGCCAGAGAGTTAACAACAACAAGGCTTGTGTTAGCAGGCCCCCTGAGCTGCTGTTTACATGTGCAAAGAACTATGGCAGCCAAAGTAGCTGTACCCCCACCTCCCCCAGCAGGGAATCAAAGGACATCAAGAAAAGATGAAACAATGGACGTATGTCTTCGACTTAGTCCATGTATCAGTAAAAGCTTGCGCGTGTGCAAGGAGACAGAGGGGAGAGAAGAAAAAGAAACGAAGTCATGAGAAAGATGAGAGCGAAAACCAGAATCGTGAACAGAGGACAGCAAGCTGCATGAGGTAACTCAGCCCAGATGCTGACTGATTACTATCACAGTGATCTGTTCCAAATGGTTAATGCTGACATGTGTGTTCCTTGTTTCTTCATCTTTCAGTTCTACATCTAGTGGTTGAGTTTAAAGTCTGTTTAAAAACTAGGATTCGACTTGGGCTGTGGCTTAGGGATTTTAGTCCAAGCTCAACAGTAGAACTAACCTGGTTGAAAAGGTGCTCGAGGCAGCCGTGCAGCTTGTCCTGTTTGTCAGAGGGAATCCTCATGTCACACGGCAGCTCGTCCCCTAGTGGAGAGAAAAAACAAAACAAAAAAACACCAAACAAGTAGTTGACAATCACACTTTCTACACCAAGTGTTCATTTTTATTCGATCATCTGCACTTATTAAAACACATTTCTCTCCATCTGTCACTGCGAAATCTGATCTGAGCATCAAATTAGAAAGGATGAACACTAATAAATTATTACAATGCAACATCTCAGCGTGAGCCATTTATGACCTAATGCTGATAAAAACAAAGCAATAAATAGCAGTGGACACATACTTGGCTCACTGCACATTAATGTGGTTTTAAATGAAATGCTGTTTCTATAATATCCAGCCACAGTCACCTCCAAGAAATATCTAGAGTATTTCTATGTCTCGGAAAAACAAGAGGTATCAAAAAGTAAATCACGAGAAGGCTGCCACTAATTTATTCTTATAGAAATATCCTTTATTCAAGAGAAGTGTATGTTTGCATAAGCCTGGTTTATGTTATTTACATTCAATTAACTTTATCTTTGGAGAGTGAGGCATCTTTTTTCCTTTGAGCTGACTTTTCATTCCAACATAAGATCTGAATTGATCATTGTTTCATGTAAAATTCAACATGGAGAGCCAAAACATAGAATGTACCTTATTTATTTACAGATGAACAGATAAAACTACATTTTCTCTGAAGCTGAAGCCATGTATTACCTGATCCCATCTCATCACTCCCCAGGTAAGAGCTGTTACTTCGCACACTGGTGTAGGACAGGACGGAGTCTCTGTTGCTGTTGCATTCACTGCAATAACGAGCACACACAAGTAGCACCCAGTTAAAAAACATTATAAAGAAAAAGGCTCATTCCGTTCTTAAACCACAGAGAGGATTTGGAAAGCATCATCTGGTAATTATGCTGCCAAATAATCCTTGTGATTGTAAATGCCTTTTTCTGATTTACAGTATATGAAACCAAAGGTAATTAAATGCTTCTCACAACAACAACTGCTGCTGCCTTACACAGAGCAGCATTCAGTAAACTGTAGCTGTATCAGATTCCCAAATATTTGACTAATAATTCACGTGTGCATTAGCCTTAAGCTCTCCACTTACAAAGACACTTTTATAAACAACTTCTTTTCTTGGTGTTCAAGCTTAGTTAGGACTGTATTCCTTCATGCTGGTGTGTGCAGACAATTTCAGCCTTCACGGGGCAGTTCTGCAAAATGACTTGACTGGTATTTATAGTCATCTTATGTGATTCACCATGATTACCGGGAGCAAGTGGAAGATTTATGTGGCTCAAATTATACGTGGCTTTAAGTGAGCACGCTTGCAATCCCCCTCAGAGAAGCTCAGAATGATTCACAAGCTGAATTACCATGACAAATGGCCTACGAGTGACTACAAACTACAAAACGACACCACTGGCTTTGTGTTCCTTTACTATTATCTGGGGTGGCAGGGTGACAAAGTGGGAGGAGTCAAGCCTGGATATCACCTGCTGGGTTATTCTGTGGTGTCCAATGTATGTAAATTTGTGCTGGTAGGGTGGTGGGGGTGGCTACCGCAGAGGTACTACAATGATGATGAAAGAGTTAATATAACTTGGCTTGAATTCTCGGCTGGCTTCACACACACTCGTGCAAACACAGTATCATACACTTACAGTTAAATGTGTGTGTGTCTGCAAGTAAATCCTGCCATGTTCTTACCTTCATACTGTTTTTCACACTATTCCAAATACACACAATTCCCTATGTGTCCTGTATTATTCCCCTTTACAATATCTGCTTCTTCATGTGGAGTTTCCTGGCTGAATTCAAGGCACATGCACACAAACTTGGCGTCTGCCTTTGTCACACACACATACACATAAAAGGTGACATCCAATTTAGCTTCACACATCTCCTGCCAGAAGTGTGAGCACTACTGTGATAATTAACCTGCCTGTAGTAATAGACTTGGCCTTAACTTAAAGCAAACACCCCCCCCACATACAGCTTATGATCACACTTACATTAAAATATATAAATGGTGATATATTCACAGCTGTACGTACAGGTGAGAAAGCACCTATAATCATGCATCGTGGGATGAAAGTGAACAACTCATTAGCAACTTCTTCTGAGGTTGCTACTTAAATTGTTGCCATTTGCTATACTCCATGTGGTATTCATTGTAAAAAAGACTTAAAAAATGCTAAAAATGCCAGCATATTCACTAAAACAACTTGATCATATTCCATAATCCAATAGACACTGAATATATTTTATCACATTTTTTCCTAGAAATGATACATATTATAGGTGATATTCAGGGTTATTTGGCATATTAAGCAAGCAAGGACAAGAAACAACTAGGGATACATTCTAACTCTGAACTAACTGGAATAAGTGGACTGGTGACAATTTAGATACAAAATTAAAGTAAAGAATAAGTCTGAACCCTTGACCCCTACAGGGAAGGGATTCAGTGGCTAAGAGGGGTATTTTGCTAGTATGAGTCTAGGTTCACTTCTCACCTTTAAAAGGAAGGTGCACTGTAGATCAATACACTTTATCCTATGATGAAACATCCAATTCTGATGGGTGACAATGCTCCCATCCACAGAGTAGTTATGTGCTATTTCCTTCACAATTACCACATCTCCTAACTACACACCTACAGCAGATTTAGACAGCTCCCTCCACTACCATCATCACATGTAAACAATATGTAGCAGCCCAACACCTTACTAAGAAGAAAGGTCCAAACAAGACCACACACACACACACACACACACACACACACACACACTCTTGAGAAGCAGTGATTCATGGGAGACACAATGTACCAGAGTTTGGAACAAATACTACTTTCCTCACACAATTCTTTTCTTCTTCTACACCTCTCCTCTTTGCATTTTTCTGTCGTTGGACTCCTCTGTGTGTAGACTGTGACATTGTGTCTGTCACAGGCTGTACTTGGCCACTGACCTCCAGCTGTTGAATTCTACTGTGGTCTGTCACCACTTCAGGCTTTAATGTGTGATTCTCTCAACTGGACAAAAACTTAAAAAAAAAAAAAAAAGCACCACCCACATGTGAAACACAGAAGCACTTTTCATCACATCCAAAATTTTACAAGTGGGATGATTCATCCACATTCACTAAGCAGCCTTGTACAGCTACCTTGACCAGAGTACTTTTTTTCCTACTTAGCCTCAAAACCCTGAGTAAATAACTCTGTGTGTAAGTGTGAGTGCATTAGTGTGGGTTCGTACCACACATAGAAGAGCCTACATTTTCCTATACATTTTATTGCAATGAGGTCGTTGCATTTCACATGACGTGGCCGGGATTTAATGACAGAGTGGGTGAGGAGGCCGCGCCCCAAACATTTTGCTTTATTATACACCAGCCCACCACACTGACAACCAATAACTACATCTTAGTGGGTGGTGGAGGGTGGGGCTCAGTGGAGCTCTGATCAGTGAACACACACGCGCACAAACACACACTCTCCTTCTCAAACACACAGAAAAACATCTGAATGAACTCGCAACAAGCAAATGACATAACCAGATCTGACCAAAACATTTTGAAGTCATTTTTAGCCCTGGATCTCAATTAAAATGGCAACATCTGGAATGAATTGTAGTTTTCCAAAGGGGGGAAATGAGAAACATAGGCTTGTGGAGTAAAGAGGCAGTTTAAATGCTGTTTATGTTTTTTTAGAGTCCACAGAAATGCACACGTGAGACGAGAATGACCTGTGATGCTGTTTTAACAGATGAATTAATGAGGAAAGAACAAAATTAAAACATTATTTTAAATTCTTTGGTTCAAAGTGTTTCAAAAATAATGAGTTACATATAAGCTACTCAGGTCTCAAATTGTAACAGGGTGTCTACAGGTACAAAAACAATTTTTAAATACCACTTTAAATGACATCATACCAACTTGCAATGGAAATATACATCAAAAGTGAAAATATACTCTAAGATGCCAGTCTGAAATAAACAGAAAGGTAAAACATTTTTAAAATATTGTCCAATTGTGTTTATTAATGTGAAAATAAATCCTGTTTTTCCTAACATCTTTGGCAGACAATGCAGCTTGCTCCCTAAGCATTTCCACTGGCTTTAACCACTAAGAGTAATTGTTATTCTCAAGCTATCTGTCGTTAAACATGCATTTTCCTAATCCATAGATTAACGAGCAGGTTGGCCAGCAAGGCCTTCTTCATCACCACCATCTTCAACATTAGCCTGAAGATTGGAAATTTCTGTAATTTTAAGATGTTTTTAAGAATTTTTCGCTAGAACAGCCCCAGTTATCAGTCCCCAGGCCTAGAGACCGGTAGGTGACCCGCTGGCCACGAGCTGTTGCTAAATCAATGAAACTCAAAATTTCATTTGTTAGGTGGTTGGGGAACACAAATTTCTCCCTAGCTGGTGGTTGTCAGGGAGTCACTGACCTAGACCTGTGTAACTGGGGATTTATCTAATGTGTCTTATCAGTTTTCTGTTACTGTTTTACATATATTGAAGTACAAAGCACAGCTTTAATGATGCAGTCATACTGTGTGATTTAGATGTGCAAAGGAGATGAATTTAAGACAATAATGACCTTTTAAGGTCTTTTTTACATAATGTGTGTTTAAGGCTTTTAAGGACCCACAGAGACCCTCTGTTAGATTGTCAACCTGAGCGACTTCAGAAGAGCTTTTTGATTCATTAGATACATATTCATAAGCACTTACCTGTAGGAATCCCTGTAGCTCATTGTGTCGTGACCAGAGTCCTCCTGGTCCTCCTCGTTCACCTTAAAGCAGACTCTTTTAGTGCCACCTTGCTCCACTTTGTCCTGGTCACAGCCATCCTCGCAGGGGACCAGAGATGGTGGCTGATTTTCCTCATCGATTGGAGGGTCCCCACCCTCTCCTTGGAGCTGTGTAGGCTCGGTGATGGATGACAATAGCCTTGAGAAAAAATTTTAAAAAATATATCTGAAAACAACAAAATATGGATATTGTCTTTACCTTAGAGACATTCTCTACAACATATTTTTTCAATATATATAGCATATATCATATTCTATATATTATATATGGTATACTTTTGTATTGATGCATACTAATATATATTAGAAGTAAATTCTTAACGTCAAGACACTGTTATGCTTACATTTATAGTACAATACACAATGCATGGACTCCCCCATAACTAAAACATACACATGTATTCATTCAAATCGTCACACCCCTTCCCCAGCACAGACACACAATGTGTGTCTCTTTCTCTTGATGTTATCCTGGCCTCACTCCCTGTTCCTGTATTGGGCCGGGCCCAAAAATATTTTGGGCCTGAAGAATGTTCTTTTTGTAAATCCTCAGCTTTAAACAAGGCAGAGGGTGGACAGACAAAGACAGGCTGCTGTGGGGATAACAGCTTTTCATCCAGAGATCTCTGAATGTCACCGTGAAGGTTACAAAAATAGCCTACTCAAAAACAGTAGTGGAATGGAAATATTTGATAGCAGTACAAGGTCAGTAGAGCTGAGAATATTTTCTGAATGGATGTGAAAAAAGTTTTCTAATATGTGGCACATAGGGGAAAGAGAAAAGTGACTGCAGAATAGGCACTAAGAAATAACCTTCAAAAGGTAAAAAAAAAAAGAAAAAAAAAAAAAAAGAATATTAAAATA
>VUQS01032352.1:14222-26453 GCA_015108495.1 Heterochromis multidens | reverse complement strand
TTCTTTTTTTTGTTACTGAACAGGTACCAGCAGAAACATTTTTCCTTTATCAGGGAGCAGCATAAACAGTCTATGTTCAGTAGCAACAATTGTTGCCCCTGTTAGAGTGAGGTGAAGTGGTCGAGCGCAAAAACAAAAAAGTACACAGCTGTGATTTCCTGTGCAGGGGCCTCTGGAAGAGATTTAAAATGAAAATGTCCATGTAAGAGTTTCATACCTTTCTCCATTTTTCTGTCCCCGCCAGTTCTTTTGTTCAGGTTCATGTGTGTGCTGCAGCAGTCTTATGCTCTCATTGGTTGAGACGCGTGATGACACCCATCCCAAGCCTGTACATCCCACCACCTGTGACCCATGTTTTTGTGTATTCAGAGCCAGTGAGCAACGGACTTTCAATAATAATAATAAAACTGCGTTAACGCGCGATAAAATAATTGTCGGCATTAATTAATTAATGCGTTAACGCGATAATAACGCGTTAACGTGCCCAGCCCTAGTAATAAGATGAAGAGCTTCCAATATGGGAATTTAATGGTTGGTTTAGATGTATGCCATCATATCTGAATAACTGATTGCGTTCGCAGAACAGCAGCGCAGGCTGAGAGCCAGGTGTGCAGTGACAGTAACCTGCTGAAACACCCAACTGCAGGTGGGGATGAGACCAGACACGAAAATGTGCTCCACATGTCTCTTTAGTGAGCAAAATAAGCGTTCAGTCTTTTATGAGTAGTTTGGATTGCTCTTTGCGAATGTCATCTTGTCCTGCATGTACAATGACTTCTGTAATGGTTTGTAAAGGCTGTAAATGGAAAGGTTTCCCCCACCAGTTGGCAGGGGGTTGCTGGCAGTCACTAGATGAAACTGATGGTGAAGAAATGACACTGCACTGAAAAATTTGTTTGTACGGAAAACGCAGACTTGTCTGTTAACATTCACCAACTACTCGCTAAGTGACCAATCACCAGCTGGTCGGGGAATACACATTTTTCCTTAGTGACCGGAGTTTGCTAGGGGGTCACAGACTGGTCTCTAGGACTGTGTGACTGCAGCCTTAACACAATTACATACATAAGGCAAACCTATTCAAGGCACAGTTTATAACTATCTAAATATGCTAAGCCTTATCTACTTATAGCTTTTAAAGAAGGTGTGACTTCTGAAGCAGTGGCGGCCCCCATACTGTTCTGGTTTCCATTTGTATTCCTCACAGCAGCTTTTCAGGCTTGTAAAACTGGCGAAAATTCAGAAATTTCACTTGAATACTTGACAGTTGCTGTTCCAACAACTGTTCTGAAATTTCAAGTTCCCTACACTGCCTCCAAATTCCTGTCAAGAATTGTTAACTTCCATTTCAACACCAAGTTCTCAGCACTGCTTCATGCAGTGTGGTATAATTTCTTGTCTTTTTAATGACATCAGCTGTTTCAGAAGTGGTTGTGTTAGCATATAGTAAAAAGCCCTGTTTGACTATTGTTATGGCAAAGACCACTCAATTAAGTAGAGAGAAATGATGGTCATTATTTTAAGACATAATAATCAGAGCAGATTTGAAACCACAGCAAAAGGTCCCAATATTTTTTGTAAATGATAGTTGTTAATTCAAAAGTATCTGCTAAAATGTCCTGGAACATACAGTGCTGTGAAAGTATTTGCCCCTTCGTGATTTTCAGCTTTGTCCAATATTAAAATTTGTTTGATGATCTGAAACATTTAAGTGTGACAAATATGCAACAAAGATAATCTGCGTAAATTAAAGATGCCGTTTTTATTAAATTATTTCATTTATTAAGGGGAAAAAGCTATTCAAACCTACCTGGCCCTGTGTGAAAAAGTAATTGCCCCCCCCTTGTTAAATCATGAATTAACTGTGATTAACCACATTTTCTTTGGAAAGCTCAGTTCACATCGACTCATCCAGGAGGTCACAAAAGAACCCAGAACAAGATCTAAAGGCTCACTTGCTTCAGTTAAGGTCAGAGTTCATGATTCAACAATAAGGTGACAATAAGAGACTGGGTAAAAATGGCATCCATGGGAGAGTTTCGAGGTGAAAACCACTGCTGACCAAAAAAAGAACACAAAGGCTCATCTCACATTTGCCAAAAAACATCTTGATGATCCCCAAGACTTTTGGGAAAATATTCTGTGGACTGATGAGACAAAAGCTGAACTTTCTGGAAGGTTTGAGTCCCGTTACATCTGGTATCAAACTAACACAGCATTTCATAAAAAGAACATCATAGCAACAGTCAAACATGGTGGTGGTAGTGTGATGGTCTGCAGCTGCTTTGCTGCTTCAGGACGACTTGCTGTAATTGATGAAACCATGAATTCTGTTCTCTACCAGAAAATCTTGAGGGAGAATGTCTGGCCATTATTTCATGCCCTGAAGCTTAAGTACACTTGGGTTAAGCAGCAGTGGCCTAATTAAAGTCCAGACTCAAATCCAATTGAGATGCTTTGGCATGACGTAAGTGCGACAAATATGCAAAAAACTAAGAAATCAGGCAAATACTTTTTCATACCACCGTAGATGTTATTGTGGGTCACTGAGTATAGACTAATAGGGAAAATGGCAGGTTTATACATTTAACATAAAGTTTGCAAAAAGTCAAGGGGTCTGAAGGCTTTTTGACTGACTAGAAAAACAACTCCAACTATATACATGCTATGAATTGTAAATCAGTGCTATGAATTATTGTTTCTGCCCTCTACTGGTCAAAAATTGGGGTAATGAAGCGTTTATATCAAATTTATATCATATCAAAATTCAGACCTTTATATAATCAAAACTTCGTATACAATTTTTTTTTATACATTATAAAAAGGTAATGTTTTAGTTGGGTTTGTTAAAAATGCTCTAATTAAATTCAAAATTTCTCAAATAAGAAATGAATTTGTTTAGATTTAGCTTTACAATATAGCAAAAGCTGTGCATTCATATTTTTTTCTGTGCAACATCCCAGTTTTCCGAACTGAATTTCTTCCTTATTAGAAGACACTTTCGTGTGTGTGTGTGTGTGTGTGTGTGTGTGTGTGTGTGTGAACCTGCACATCAGCCCAGACCTGTGCTCTTATATAATCAGTTCAAAGCCTTCCTCTTCCTTCCTCTGAATTAGTGCCAAGAAGGCATTTCGTGAGGAAATGGGCTTCTTGCACTGCCAAGTCTGCCTCCAGGAGGAAACTGTGGAAGAGAGAAGTTGCTTGGCTTGGAAACAATGCTGAAATGAAGGAGTATTGATGCATGGAGCTACTGGTTATTGCTGGAAGTGGGAGGAAAGGGCACCCAGGTCCTGTGATTTACCAGATTTTTTAGGATATTTATTTAGTCAGCCCATATTTAGGGGGCTGCTTGCAAGTTTGGGGGGAGAGGATATAGTATGACTTTAGTTGTACTTTTGTTCAAATATAAAGATACGGCGCTAGTTAGCCTGATACAATAGCACTAATTGGCAGAGTGTTGACTTTGTACATATTTAACCATGATAAAGACCTCTGTGAAATATTTCATCACCGCATGACGACATGTTAAAGGATCATTCCAGTTCATTGCTGTTTAGGCACAGAGTGCTCTGTAAAGCTTTTCATAGATTATTTCAAGTAATGTTTGATTATACTACTTCAATTATAAATTTAAACATATTAACATCTTCTGTTCACCTGATTTCTAAATTGGAATGTTTGCTTAATGCAACAGTAAATACACGACACAACTCTGATTACAATTTACTGGACAGTCATTTTATTGCCACACATTTTAAAGAAAAAATGTAATTACCTTATTTCTTGCAACAAGTGGCAGAAAGGCTTCAAAGCCATAATTCAGAATCATAGGAGTAGGGTTTTAAAGTTGCAATACCTATCATGTTTTATCGTTATCGTAAAATATTCTGCCTTTTAAGATGCAAATGCTGATAGCTGCATTTTTGGCCACCTGGGGGCAGCAGAAACAAGTTGTGTATGCAGCCTTGACACATGAACATGTAAGTTTAATGCAAACAATTCATTATATACAAATATACATACACTTATATACAAAACCCTAGATAAAGCCTATAGTAGCTTGATTACTGCAAGACAAATATGAAAATGTGTACAAGTCAAGACACAAAAAGAAACTTCTTGAAGTAGGAAGGCAAGGCTGGTGGGGCTGGATGTTTTAGGAGCATGAGGCATGAGTTGTATGGCAGCTTTTCATCTGCAAACGACTTCCAGTGTTTTTTTTTCCGTCACAATAGCTTTCAACAACTTGCCAAGAAGGACCTTCAGAAATGTTCTATTGTCCCCAAGGGTATCTTGTGATGCTGCATTGTTTGAAGTGGGTACAAATAAACCAGTGGGACTCTTGACTGTCAACTTATTTATTCTGTCAGTGCTTCTGTGGAACATTTTTGCCATTGTACTTGGTGCAACAATTTGTGTTGTTACACCATCTTTACTTGTGTTGCATAAGGTGCTTTCTTCTCAGAGAGCATATTGTTTCAAGGTCCAAATCAATCCTGAAATTTTAAGAAATCCTAGAAAATTTCACGATTTTATATTTATTGCTGAAAGCTCTCAGTAGTGTTCAAATTTGGATGTAACAGTACATAAACCTGAAGCAACAAATTATTGTGGACTACATTTTGTGGCTCAATTACTGAGGCATAAAACCTTGGTTGTGGCCTTTAGCGTTTTTCAAGAAGCAATAGACAAGTTATGGCTTTTACTTACCTTTGTTGAAGTAAATGTTCATTGCACAGTGTAGTGGCTAGAGAAAAATTAAGTCTTTTATTCTGCTTTTCTGTCACTGGTTGTGAAATCACCCAGCAAAATTAGGGCTTAATTGCACAGCCAATATTATATCGTGAAGGTCCTAATTCCAAAAAAAATTCTGAAAACTGAAATTCTAGTATTTTATTAGTCTGTTACAAATTACTTAGAAATTACAAGTACCTGTGTCTGTGTGCTGCTTCTGAACTGTTAGTTAATGCTAGCAAGCTTGGTTAGCAAGCTAATACCTTAGCACTCCTCTGTCCTCTAAATATGGTCAGAGCACTAATGTTAAGGCTCAAAATCTGGAGTCCATACCCAGTATTGGATATTGCGGTTGCTACGTTCATGTTTTATATAAAGTCTATGCTTGTCTTGTGGTGTTGCACTTGCATACGATATTTGGTACCAATGTCTTAAAATGGGGATATAATAAGGAAAATAGTGGCTTTTCATTCCCACTTAAGCGTGTGTACTATCAAAATGATTTTAAAGCATTTTGCATAATGTTGCTTTATGATACAGAGTAATGCTGCATTCATCTTCAGTATTGCTTTTCAAGTGTGTAGTGTACACATGCATGAATAAGTGATGACTGTGTTCCACTTCTGCGGAATGTTTGTGCATTTATTAACACATACAGTAGTGTGCACATACCCACACACCTACACACTGATAAAGTAAGTGTGGTATAACAATTTCACACATTAAAACTGTAGGCTGTCTTGATGATATGCAGAAGTCATCACTGTGAGGGAATTTCCATTTAAAAGTGGAGGAGAAGAACTGGCACAATATTCCTGAGCCCTCTGAACATCTGTGAGAGGTGATGCTTGCATTTTAAGCCAGATGTTAAATGCAAATGTGTGGTTTGAGGAGAAAGAAGCAGACAGAAGAAAAAAGAATGCACTGCCTTACATGCTGAATATTAATGCACAGAGGTCATTACTTTATCTTTCCTGTTTGTGTGATGTTTGCATATGGGATGTGTGCAATGAGTGAACTTTGGAATTTGGTTTGCATGTTGCGTGCAGCCCGTTATTACTCAGCAGGAGAGACATTTGTATGGAAATGAATTATATGCGGTAATCAGCCTGGCATTTGTGTAACTGTGGCTTGACTGCTAAAACATTTTTTACTGTCACTTGATGTCACAGCTTTCATCTGGCTTGCATTCACCTTTTAACAGTAGTTCTCAGCCGATTTTAAATATATAGCAAACCTTAGTGGTTTGGACTGAATTCCTGCCATGTGAAACCCAACTGCTGACATTTCTAATTAAATCACGGCCTGTAATAAATCTATAGTTTTTCTCAATCCAAACGACAGTGAAAGAAGATAAACTTGAAACCTCAGGGCAATAAAAATGAGAACATTTAAATTAGGGTGACCACATGTCCTGGTTTACAGGCCTGCTTTTAAATGGAGCATCCTTGTGTCCGGAGAAATCTGTGAAATATGTCAAAATGTCCTGGTTTCAGCTGTCTAGTTGTCATATTTGTCATTTTCCTCACACAGCTCTGACCACAAAGGCACAGAAATCACCACAAAATTATATTTTTGAAGACCTGTTTGCATTTCTTTAGCAATTTACTGGATAGAATAAATACTTTGAAATGAAATGAACTTAATTAATTTATTATAACCATTATGTAAAAATACAGAAATTTTCTGTAGTTAAAATATGGAAAATTTCCATATTTTTACAAGCTGAAAGTTAAAATGCATTTCTGTAGCGTTAGGTGCAATCTTCAAATTTTTTATGTTAAAAGGTGTAAAAATGACTTGTAAACATTTTTAATTTACATAACATGATCAAATACTGCTATAATACAAATAATCAGGCTTAAAATTACAGAAAAGTACTGTTATTGGGTTTATTATGTAATTTTATTAGAAAATACTTGTACATAGCATGCCATATTTAATGTAATAAAATGCCATACCACACAAATTCAAAATACTCTTGTAAAAGTAGTACCTGGGTTTATAATTACAGCAATCTACTGCTCATTTTTTGATTATATCAACTGTAATATGGGTTTCAAATTTAATTTTACATAAAAATCTTATATATTAAATATTTACTGTTAAAACGTTATGCTGACCTATAAAGTTAATTGATTTATCTTTTACTTTGTTTAACAATAGTGCTATAATATAGCATTTTTATTTGTTGTATTTTCCTTAAAAACATTTTATAATAAAAAATCTACTCTGTTGTAAGACCACTTCATGACTTCATATGAATTTTCATTTGGCCTCCAACACTGTCATTGAATAACATCAGTTATAGAATGATGAGATTTAGTTTTACAGTGACAACTCTTAAATAATTAGGACAAACTTTAGCTTCTCAATGAAAAACTCAACACTTAATTCTGCTAAAAAAAAAAGGAAACCGAAAACAACTGCCCCTCTTTCAACATTCTTGATGATAAAACTTTAAATTGTTAGCAATTTCTAACAATTTGTTATACAAATTACAGTTCTGTGCCAAATGGCTTTTTGCAAAACAACTAGTTTTGTTTTTTGCTACTGTCTTTGTCACTACTCGTAGTATATCTATCTATCCATCCTACCTCTTCAAGTGGTTAGCCAAGGCTGTGAGTCTTTGCTTGGCAGTTTCTAAGGCCTCAGGTATGGACAGCTGCTTGTACTTCTTAGACACCTCTTCATCACACCTTTCTGCAGTTCTGATAGTTGGCTAACTTCCCTCCATGCTGCCCTGATCTTGGCTTCTACTCTTCTTCTCCATGAAGGGTACTTCTCCTTGTGGCTGCCATTCATCTTATAGCCAAGCATCTCAAGGATCAGCTGCTTGATTTCAGTTTGCACTCCAAGAGCACCTGGCAGCACAAATAAACCAGCTGGTAATGGATGAGACGCACCCGGAATAGCTAACCAAAGGCCAGACAGTCCTGATCCTCAGAAGGGACCAGTCCCATCCAACTACCAGCCAATAACCTGCCTCAGCACAACATGGAAGCTCCTGTCAGGCATCATAGCTGCTAAGATGAACAGGCACATGGCTTAATACATGAGCAGGGCTCAGAAAGGAATTGGCAGAAACACTAGAGGAGCCAAACACCAGCTTCTAGCAGACAGAGCAGTCATTTGAGACATTAAGACCAGACTGATCAACCTGTGCACTGCCTGGATCGACTACAAGAAAGCTTATGACTCAATGCCTCACACATGGATCCTGGAATGCCTAAAACTGTACAAGATCAACAGGACCCTAAGAGCCTTCATCAGGAATTCAATGGGGATGTGGAAAACACTAGAGGCCAACTTCAAGCCAATTGCACAAGTCACCAAATGTGGGATTTACTATAACTATAGCTTATAAGTACCTTGGAATCCCACAGGCAAATGGGAACCATGAAGAGGCCACTAGAAAAGCTGCAACTGCCAAAAACCTGCAGAGAGTAAGGCAAGTCCTGAGGAGTCAGCTGAATAGGAAGAACAAGATCTGGGCAATCAACACCCACACCCTGCCGGTCATCTGATACCCTCCTTGGATAATAAGTTGGTCAAAGAAGGAGATAGAAGCCACTGACATCAAGACAAGAAAGCTCCTTACCATGCATGGAAGGTTTCACCCCAAATCCAGCACCCTGAGACTGTACGCTAAGCGGAAGGAAGGTGGCCGAGGACTAGTGAGTGTCATAACCACTATCCAGGATGAAACAACTAACATCCATGAGTACATCAGGAAGATGGCCACAACTGATGATGTGTTTAGTGAATATCTCAGGCAGCAGAAACCTGAGAAAGAAGAGGAGCAAGAACAGGAGCCATCATGGAAGGACAGGCCCCTGCACGGCATTTACCACCGGCAAGTAGAAGAAGTGGCTGTCTAAAATTCCTACCGATGGCTCGACAAAGCTGCGCTGAAAGACAGCACAGAGGCACTAATCATGGCAGTACAGAAACAAGCTTTGAGACAATCCAGCACATAACAGCAAGGTGCAAGATGCTAGCAGGCAGGGCATACATGGAATGCCACTACCAAGTGCTGGCATAGTATACAGGAACATCTGTATTGAGTATGGCCTGGAAGTCCCTAGGTCAAAATGGGATACACCCCCAAAGGTGGTTGAGAATGACCAAGCTAACATCCGGTGGGACTTCCAGATAGAGACAGAAAAACTGGTATATAACCAACCGGACATAGTAGTGGTGGACAAGCAGAGGAAGGAGGCTGTAGTGATAGATGTAGCTATACCAAGTGATAGCAACATCAGGAAGAAGGAACACGAGAAGCTGGAGAAATACCAAGGGCTGAGAGAGGAGCTACAGAAGATGTGGAAGGTGAAGGCAACAGTGGTCCCTGTTGTAATCGGAGCACTCGGGGCAGTAACCCCCTATGGGCCCCAGCAGATTCTAGGAACGACATCCGAGATTTCTGTCCAGAAGACTGCAGTCCTAGGAACAGCAAAGATACTGCGTAGGACCCTCAAGCTCCCAGGCCTCTGGTAGAGGACCCGAGCTTTAAGCATAAAGACTGCCTACAGCGGGCAAGTGGGGAATTATTTTATATATATATATATATATACACATATGCGTGTGTGTGTGTGTCATTATTAATATTACCTTATGTACACATGTATATATGAAAATGGGAACATCCATATTCAGAATTCAACTACTTAGAGTCTGTTGCTATCTGGGATACTTATCCGTTTTCACCTTAAAGAAAAAAAAACCTCAGTAATGTCCCTGTGATATGATTGTGACAGAATCCATTGTAGAGAAAAAATTGTTATCTACATACGCTATTTCAGGACCTCACCCACCACCCTTGGTGTTATTTATGGCCATGATATGCAAACGAACAGTGAAATTAAATTTTTTCCAGCTGTGTAAGCATGAAAACATAGAACAGCAGCAGGATGTCCAGATGAAGTTTAGACAAGAGGAAAAATTCATATATCAAAAATTTTCAATGTAATTTGAAAAATTTAAATAGCAGTGAAGCAGTTTGAAGCAGCAGACTTATGGCCTTAGGGTGCTGGTGTGGAGGGATTCTCATTTAAAGCTGGACACAGCAGGAAAAGAAGAGGCTGCTGAGGAGGTTGCAAAACACCAAGATGGTAAAGACAGAAAAACCTTAAAAAAACTGAGTTGTATTACTGTGCCAGTACAAGCTAACACTAAAAGAAAAAAATTACAAATTCATAAAAATAAAAAAAGTTGAATTAGCAAGTACAACGAAAGTTGGATTAATTAATTTAATTGTCCAGTTTGTGGCAACAGAATAAGTTAAAACATTACCAATTTGCATTTTATCTCCTTGTATAGCAAACACCTTTTCCCACATTCAGCAGAGAAAGAGCAACATTAACATTAATTTGAAATGATGTTCCAGCTCATTATATGTATGTGAGTTCAATTCTTCTTTAACTAAATAAAAAACTGTAAAATATAAAAACCAAAGTTGTAAAACCAAAGTAATCAAATGAAATGTGCTAAAATGCTCAATAAAACTGAGAATAACTGATTTAGGTGCTAATTTTCAGTGTTTCTGTCAACACAAACAGTCTCTAACACATTACACATGGTCATTTAATATTTAATTTTTATGAATAATAATGGTAATCTAGCTTTACATTTCTTTGTGTTATAAGGTGTATTAATTTTTGAAAAAACATTCATGTGCAATTCCTGTAAAAAAAGATATGCGATAGTTCATTGTTGTGAGTGTGCTGTGTAAATGAGTGCATGTATGGTGTACATTGCTGACATGAACTATCATCAGTTTGTGCTCTTTACGGCATTCTCAGGATCATTGCCTGTTACCTTATGCCTTGATTAACTGCTTACTGAAAGTGTTTTAAAAGCTCATACAGCAGTGTCAGAAGCATGTTATTTTCAATATATCATATATACATTATCCGACTATTTTCACAGTTCCTAAAAAATGGCATTTATCTCCTGGCTGTGCTGCACTCTGGTACAAAAAAAAGAAAAAGAAAAAGAAAGCCCCAGGATTCTAAGTTATACTGCTGCTTTTTAAATTGTGGTTTAGATTATTCCTTGAAAGGTTAGCTTATCCTAACACTTAAAATTAAGGTAAAAAGGTTGAGAAAGATCAAATATAATTGCATAACATATTCTGTTACATTTTTGATAAATTTTACCTTCAGTCCCAAAGAAGCAGCCATAAATTCAGGGAGTGAATTTCAAGTGAAATTTGAAAGAGGTCAGGCACGGTGATTAATATATCTCTCCACACCACCACATCAGCACAGGTCTGCCTTTTAGACAACATAGTAGTGGGATGAGGTAGGGATGGGGATGGGTGTCATTCTTACACGTATTAGGCAAACACAGCCCTGCAAATGTTTACGCTCTCCTGCAAATGGTTTACCAGACAGGACAGGTGCTATGTGGAAGCTTAAACAGGTTGCAGTGTTGCCGCATAAACTGTTTGGATCTCTGAGGCCTGAGCGCCTGCCCTGCTGTGCTTGGGAGTTGGAGCTCTGGTCGTTTTTCAGGCAAAGAATACAAACATTTCTTGGTAAGGAGGCAGTGTAGTGTGAGGATGCTTTAAAGACACTGTTAATAGCCCTGGGGCAGAAAATGACAGATATATGTGAATATAAGACAGGAAATAATCTGTTAAGTCATGGATTCATTAACTAAATATAATTACTTTGATATGGGTATTAGCATACTGTCGCAGCTAGGTTCATATTTTAAAACAGGAATTATTTTAAATATTCCCTGTATTAAAAATTATGTATTTGAAGTAGTTATGTACTCTGTACGGTGCACATTAGCTTGTAAATATCCAAATGCATATACAGAACATGTGCACGTATCCTTGCATTTATATTCTCACTAATCCAGAGTGATGGCTGGGGCAGAGAGGGATAGAGGGTGGGAGCAAATGGCAGCTCTCAGCCGGAAAAACAAATAGACTGAGGCCGCAGCTAAAGAGCCCCCTGAAGCCCGAGGACGCTCAGGAACATCCTGTCTACGGGTTTACCTGGGTCAACACCACGCAGAGCTTCAGGCACTACATCACTTGGTAGCCAGAAAACAGCGTTAGAACGGCATCAAGGTAGTGTGCAACCTTGATGGTCAAGGTTGCACAAAAAGGAAATCAAAGTTTTAGATCTGATTCCAGGGACAGAAACACATTCAATTCAATTCAATTTTATTTAAATAGCGCCAAATCACAACAACAGTCGCCTCAAGGCGCTTTATATTGTAAGATAAAGACCCTACAATAATACAGAGAAAACCCCAACAATCAGACGACCCCCTATGAGCAAGCACTTGGCGACAGTGAAAAGGAAAAACTCCCTTTTAACAGGAAGAAACCTCAGCAGAACCAGGTCAGGGAGGGGCAGCCATCTGCTGCGACCGGTTGGGGGTGAGGGGAGGAAGACGGGACAAAACACATCACAATGACAAAATGCTGAATTTTAACTTTTAACTCATTTAACTCATTGTGGGATAAGTTACAAA
>VUQS01032352.1:0-14202 GCA_015108495.1 Heterochromis multidens | reverse complement strand
GGGGAAAAGAAGTTAAAAAAAAAAAGAAAAAATTGTAAAAATGTTTTTTTTTTTTTTTTTTTTGCTCACATGAGCCAGAAGCAAAGTAAATCAGCCTTTATTTTAGAGACAACCTTTTGGCATAGGAAATGCATGGATCATAGATAGATTGTATTAAACTATATGTCATGAGTTGGCTGTGTGGCAGCAGAGTGTGGACCCAAATGCAGGACTCGGCAAACAGAACGTAAGCTTAAATGCAGCTTTATTGCTGGTACACAGACGAGTACACAGCATACAACAAGGACACGACAAAGAAAAGAGAGAGACGCAGACAATATATACACAGGGCAGAGAGGACAGACATGGGGAACACAGCTGAACAGAATCTACCTGACGAGACAGGGGAAGCAAAATTATATACCACACACACACGAGACAGGGGACTTATCAAAATAAGACAGGAAGTAACACACACTGAGACTCAAACTAAGACACAGGGACTTAACAATGGGACAGGGGATAAACAGACATGGAGACACGACAGACTGTGAGACAAAAGAATGAAAACTGGAGACACTGATGGCTGGACACGGAGACGAGACAGAGACAGACTGGACATGAAGGGGAACTAACATAAACAACCAAGAACCAAGAACTATAAATAAAGATAACAAAACTACAAGGCTAAACTTAAGACTAATACAGAAACTAATACAGAGCTAGAATATGAAAATCCCTTAATTCCAAAAGAATGAAAAACAGGTCCAAACAAACTCAAAATACTGGATGAAAGACCCAGGGCCATGACACTATATTACAGTGAACAGTGGGTGATTTCCTTATAGCTACCTTTTAGCTTGCTTAATGGAATTGATGACTAGAAGAGAGCCACTGTTAATGTATTACCTGCACTTTTTCTACAAGTAAAAATGTCTGATGCAAAAAGCCTTATTTTAGTGGTGCATTAGCTCTGGTTTCTGTATTTGTGAACAATATGAACACATGCATATTGACATGCAAAGATGCCTTATAAACTGCATATGCAGTATAAGATGGGTGTCGCTCATTTGTTAGTGAAGTTATTTTCCTGTAGACCTGTAGACTTAGAAAGGTTTAACGCGCTTTCGTGTTAGCTTCATTTTTTTACCAAGTGGCAGAAGTCGCAGAGGTGCCAGAACTGCAGTTCCTCTGGCAACTTGAGGCTTACTCCAGAAGGAAGTTAGTAACCACAGATTCCCAGCTTAATATTGACTAACTTTACAGTCTTAAAGAGCTTGTTTACAGCCTGATACAAAAAAAACCTGACAGACAGGTGTTCCAACAGGCAGCTGTAGCTCATTCGTATCTACCACGCCTTACCTCCACTGACTGGAGTCGCTGAACTGGACCACTCCACTGTGTTTGTGTGGTACAGACAATCCATGAAGTTTGTGTTTCAGTTTTGGTGGATAAAATTCTAGTATTTTAGTCTGATACTTCACACACTTCGTGTGTCTGTGCATTACACCTGTGCAGTTTATGGTTATAGCTTTTAAGCAAACTTGCTAGCCAGGCTTAGCTGGTAACTTAGAACTACAATCTCTTGTCTAAATATGTTCACTTATGGATCCAAAAAGCCAACATGGCCAAAACATTAAAGTGAAGGCTCCAAATCGCATAATAGAAAACCAATCGGTAACCACAGAGTGGCTATGCCATCTTTTATAGTCTATGGGTGAAAAGAGCTGCTACAGCAAGGTAGAGTATGGAAAATATTATGTTTTTTAACATTATGATTTTAAAATAAAAAATACAAACTTTCGGGAAGACCCTTAAAATAAAATTATTAACATGTAGATGACAATTTTCTTGGCAATTTTATTTAAAGGACCAGTTTGCCAAAATTACTAAACCTAGCTCTATACAGCTGCATTCCAACATTGATATTTGTAATGTAATGTTACACCTTGAAGCATATTTGAAGATATTGCATTTGTGTCCTTTTGTTTAGGTATTTGCCTATGCAGAGCTACACAGAAGGGTACACAACCTATGCAAATGTGCTTGTGTGCAGTTCTTTAAATAACCAACAGCATGTTGGTTTATCTGGATGATGCTGTGCATAGATCGAATGCTGATTCGTTGAAAAGTGGGCCAAAACAGGAAAGGGAGTGAGAATGGAGTTCACCATGAATGGGAGAAGAAAAAAAACATCAAAAAAAGAAAAAAAAAACAGCATGAAAAGCACAGACAGTGGCTGCAGTGGACACTTTTCACTGTTTTTAACAATCAGTTTCACTTTAGCTCTTTTTCTCTGGGGCTGGATGATCAACAGCCAACCAACCAACAACAGCACAAGCAAGAGTAGCCCACAGACCAGCTGCTTGTTATGCTGTCCCCTGGTGAAAGTAAACAACTTCAACATGTAGACAATCGTCTGCAAAGCTGTCCATAGGCTCTGCACAGGACAAACACAAAAGTATGAAAAAGCCATAAGTGTCTTGAGGTGAGATGAGAGGATCCACAGGCAGGTGGAAACTTAGCAACTGCCTTTATTGGTGAGAGGAACCAGAATTCAAAATACAACAAAAACTGAAGCTAGACATTACTTGAATTCCAGAATCAATGCACAATGTTAAACAACAATACAAAACCCTGGGAGCTGGATGTTAAGTTTGCTAACATATTAGCTACCATTGCCAAAAGCTGTTGGTTATACCAGATGTGTCTTTACAAGTACAGACATTTTCATAAATGTACTGCAATCCTGAACTTTTCAAGACATTAGCTGAGAGAGGTGAGAATGCAAATTGAACGCTGAATGGTCTTTTACCTGCCAGTTTCCTGGTAGATCTGCAAATTGCCCGAAAGTGAGTAGGTGTGATGTGTGTCCAGCCAACACTCTTGCCTAAACCAAAATGTAGTTTTAAAAAAAAGCTTTCCAAAGCTTCTGTTGTGTGTGTTGTGAGAAAGGGCATCTTTGGGCAATGTCCCGACCAAATTCTCCTGACATTACCCTGAGTTCACATGTAAAAATGGCTTGTCACTAAGCAGAATACTGTCCCTTTAAGTGCTTGTGTTTTGGGCCTAATATAGAAACATGTAGCGCACATTTTCAGTTGTTGAGTTTCATTGGAATGAGCTGATGGAGATGAATGGTTAAGCTAACAGAGAAATCCTTGACTTGGGTAGTCGTGACACCACATTTCCTGGTCTTACTCATTACCTGTTACACACAGGGTAAGTAAATATAAGGCCAAGGATACTGTAGGAGGAACAAGGGGGATCTAAATATACTGTACATCTCAGATCAGCTGGTACTTTTCCTACACTGAAGGAAACTGATGGTATCTGTTTTTCTAGCAGTGCTAGTTTACTTAATAGCTCATGGACAGATTTATTTTTTTTTTAAATAGCTGAAGGCGCTTTTCAATAGTAGCCAGGATCCTGTGGTGGGACATAATATTGGCCATTGAGGCCGTTAACAGGTCTGTGACACAGGGCTCAACCCTCTAATTCCCTTTCAGCAGCTCTTTATGTCCTTGAGCTGGCAAAATGAAAAATGCCTCTTATTTCTTCATATCATCTTCTCCCTCCCCAATCTCTCTACATTCACACATTCACTGCTAAGTGGATGCTCTGTTATTTTTTTTTTATTTAGTTGTAAATACATCACAATTCCACTTAATGCAGATTAACATTAGTAATATATGTTTTTATATGAAACCCTCTGCTGGAGATGGAAGGAGAGATTAGCTCTGGTGTAGGAAAACAGAGAGGAGGGTTTTGGGAAGGTTGTCAGCTCTGTACTTCAAAGGTTTATCATCCATTTACATTCTCCCAAACAGACTCAGCACCAGACTCTAAACAAAAAGCCTCCTAAATAACCTCACGCAGTGGCATTCACAATAGAACTTTTCCACTATTAATTACTTTTGATCACACATGAATTAATGCTGGCATTTGGGTATGTTTTTATGAGCAAGTTTGTATTTGTACAAGTATTTGTAGATTAAAAACCATTAATGGTTATTTATTAGAAGAGTAGATATTTTAATCAAACATGTTTATTCACGAGTGTAGTTTACATTTAGAAGAGGGCTCATGAAAAGTTGTTGACATCTGTATGTAGAAAAGAGATAACTGGGTCATGTTCGAACAGATGGAAACTTTAGTTTGGATAAGAAAAGGCCTCCTTGTGGAACATTAATTCAAAAATGATATAACCTTTGATACTGGAAGTTAGTTCTACATTTTTTTAGACTTATTATCTGTTTTGTTGTTTTGTGTATTTGCCACAAAATATGTCTCCTTCGCATGCTTTTGCACTCTTAGCCTGCATTCTGTTTTGCTTCAGCTGGCAGATAATGATCAAATAATTAATATTTCAAGCGTTTATCTGCTCCTCGTGGCAGCTTCATGTACACACACTCGACAGTGCTGGACACTTCTTGGCCCGCCATTTCAGTGCAGAAATGTTTCTCTGTTTTGCTTGTTCTGTAAGCTGAGGCCAGAGATAACAACACTCATAGCAGAGCTTGAGGATGCAGCTCAATGCTGCTTCAGGAGGAGACTGTCAAACACACGGAGCAAACAAGTCATTAAGGCATAATTGATTCAGTGCAGCTGCAAGGTCACTGTGGTCAGATGTGAGTTATAATGATAATTATGTCTTATATTTCAAGTTCCATGAAATCGGGTATTAATCTATTTTCTGCTGGATTTAAGTGCTAAGGAGCAAAAATGTGCTATGGGTTTTTCCAGTTCTTTTTGCACTGCATTTCATAGCACTTACGCACTTACTGGCAAATGCCAGGGTGTGAGTCAGACTCAGAGAAATATTTAGTTATAACCAGTCAACAATACAAAGAATCTGGCTTTGTCCAATGCCTTCACTACCTTAACAATAATTAAAAAAAAAAAGCAAAATGAAATTTAAAAACCTCTATAATGTGTTGTCAGCTCTGACAACACATTATAGACAAAATAGACAATAGTAGATAGTACCCCTTTTCCTCAATCACTCAGGCAAGAGTTCCCAGTGAAATTTAAGAGTTAGATTCGACCAGATTTGGTCCTTCATATTTACTCCAGAGTCTTTGTATACTAGTTTGTCAAGGGGTAACCTCCAGAGTTTGAAAAGCCAACTTGGAAGCGCCAAAAACCGCAGTTCCTATAGGTGCTGCTTGAGGCTGGCTCCAAAATATATATTTTTTATAACTAATCCACCTGGGATGAGTTATAAAATGAGTTCAGTGAAGAGAGAACATGCAAACTCTACACAGAAAGGCCAACCAAGAGGTTCAAACCCAGAACCTTCTTGTTGTGCAGTGTTTGCAGTGCTAACCACTGCACCAGTGTGGCTGAAATGGATACAAGTGGCTGAAATGAATTTCCTCCATAATGTGGCTTGGCATTAGAGCTAGGAAGTACCTGGCTTCATAACTGAGCATGGTCTGATCAAGATATAGCATTGCAGTAGCATAAATATTCAAGATAGTGTTCTTCTGTGTATGTAGCAGTTCAACATTAGAATGTACACAGGGCCCTAGCAACAACATTAAAGCTAATAATTACCACGATCTTTCACCTGCGTGGCCAATGAACTCCAGAGCTTGTCAACCACAGTGGATTTAGAGTGGAGAGTGATGGTGGAGTGTCAGCCTGGAGTCCCTTTTAACAGTGAGAGAGACCAGAAACTGTGTCAAACACAGGGATCAGAGAGGGGTAACTAAAATGTAGACAGGAATGCAGCCAAGCCTTGGATGCTGTTGTAAGGAGTAGGTGGCGGCTAATATTTGATGGGCCAAGTTTACAGAATTACTATTTTTTTTCTTTTTTTATTATTACGTTGCCAGTTGACAGAGGCTCCGACATTAAAGCCACATGAGGTAATTTCTCATAGTGACAGTGCTGAAAGAAAAGGGAAACTTACTAATAGTATTTTTTAAAGGATTAATTTCATAAGCATGGTTTATATACACAGGTAAAGCAAAGAACTTATTATCCTTACTTAGTATCCTGTCAGGGTGTCCTGAGCGCTAAAGTGCTGGAGACTCTCAGACATTGTTTATGAACAGGCAATAAAACACACACTTTTATATTTCACTCAATATGTGTTTTTATTATTTATTTACTTATTTTTATGCTAATATGTTTAGTAGTCATGCTTGTGGCCAACATAACAATATATATAGTCCAGTATTCAGCCTATGTTAATCTCTGTTTTGGTTGCCACCAGCCACTGAGGTGACCAAATGCATTCTTTCCCTTTCTGCAGAATGTATTTTACGGAGATTGCTTACTTTGCTACCTCTCCTTGGTGAACCCTGCATATCACCCAGTGACAGCAAGGATAAGCTCCTGTGACCCTGTGATGGATAGCTTGCATTGTCTATTATTATGAGGGGAAAGGAAGAGCTGCAACACAAATTAAGTTTCTTGTCATTTTCTAATTGTTTTATTTATTTATTTATCATTAAGAAACAACAAACAAATTGGGTGACTTGAGATAAAAAGTTTAATTCAATTTTTTTTCATATCACATCACAACAACATATTCCTCAAGGCGTTTTCTATTGTGAGGTATAGATCCTACAATAATACAGAGAAAACCCCAACAAGCAGGTGGCCCCCTATGAGCAAGCACTTGGTGGCAGTGCTTTCAGTTTTTCAGCAAGGAAAAACTCCCTTTTAACAGGAAGAAACCTCGGGCAGAACCAGGCTCAGGGAGGCAGGCTCTGCCGCGACCAGTTGGGGGTGAGGGGAGGAAGACAGGACAAAAGGCACACTGTGGAAGAGAGCCAGAGATTAATAATAGCTCATGATTAAATGAAAAGTGGTGTATAAACACAATGACATTGAAAAGAGGTGAGTGAAGAAGTGGGAAACCCCCAGCAGCCTAGACCTATTGCAAAGTAACTAAGGGAGGGTTCATGGTCATTTAATCAAGCCCTAACTATAAGATTTATCAAAAAGGAAAGTTTTAAGCCTATTCTTAAAAGTAGAGAGGGTGTCTGTTTCCCGAATCCAAACTGGGAGCTGGTTCCACAGAAGAGGGGCCTGAAAGCTGGCTCTGCCTTCCATTCTACTTCTAAATACCCTAGGAAGTCAGTCAGCAGTCTGAGAGCAAAGTGCTCTATCGGGGTGATATGGTACTATGAGGTCTTTAAGATAAGATGGGGCCTGATTATTCAAGACCTTGTATGTGAGGAGAAGGATTTTAAATTTGATTCTGGATTTAACAGGGAGCAGTGATCTCTACTTTTCTCTCAGCCCAATAGGATGTGGATTTTGTTAATGTATTTTGGTTATGTTCTTGGTTATGTTTTCTTGATACTGTTGTGGCAGTAGCATCATCTTCAATTTCCTGTGTGTCTGGCACCCTCTTATTTGTTCTTTGTGCTTGAGTTAAATAAATAAATAAATAAAATTCAATGAATAAAATATTTAAAAAAGGATGGGATGGGAAAAGAACAAAGGAGGGAAGTAAAATTGCAGAAAACCACATGAGGAACTAACCTTCAAAATAAAATGGGAAATGGGAGGGACAAAAAAACAAAACACACAGACAACAGAGACTCAGACAGAGAGGAACACACGGGACTCATGAAAGAGGGAAACCCTGGAAAAACAAGGAGTGAGGATAACAAAAAATAATCAAAGAGTCAATATTCAAAAAGAAAAAGGAAGAGAAAAACTAAGCATAATAAGAACAGAACCATGCATTAAACAAAGGTAACATATTTAACACTGTACTTCAGTCACCATCAATCCATTTTCTTAACTGCTTATGGGCGGGGAACTACATGTACTTTGTCTTTTCTGCATTTCAAGTATTTTATTATGAAAAGCAGAAGAAGAAGAGTCTGAACCTGAGGCATATACAGCTTGTTACCTGCACACACACCTAAAAAGGACATATAAGTACTAAGATACCATAACAATATCTGTATATATATATATATAAAAACTAAAAAACATTTATGTACAGATAAAAAGACATGGCCCAGGATAGACCCCTGTGGCACCCCATATCTGCTGATTTGAATGGCAGGTAAAACTCTTTCCAACATTTCAGATGTCACTACAAGCCTAGCATGTCCTTACTTCTCATTTAACTGACCCCCGCTGAGCCCTCCTGATAGGAACAATCTCGATATGACAGGAAAATCCTGGGTGACAGAAACAGCATCCTGTCTTCCCTTTATGTCCTCTTCCCAGTAATCCACCCCCTCCCGCTGTCCTTTTTACCGTCCTTGCTCTCTGTCTCGATTTTTTCTCACATCAATGTTTCAACATATCTCTCTGATACACCACTGTTCACTGATCCCTTTATCCTCCCTGTCGCACTCCCCTCCTCCTTGCCCATGCAGACCAGTTCCCGAGCCTTCAGAGTAAGATGCGGGTGGTGCTGAGGGTGGAGGTGGAGGCTGTGAAGTTCCTGAAAGAGGAGCCTCACCGTCTGGATGCCCTGCTGAAACGCTGCAACACCATGACTGATGCTCTCAGCACGCTGCGCAGGTACTCGAATCAAAAGCTCCGCAGTTTGGTCAAATGAACACTCACTTAGGTATTAAACCAAGTCAGTTCTCACACCACATTTTCTTTTTGTTTTAAGCATTTAAGCAAGATTTAGATCAAACCACACACTCAGTCATCTTAGTTTGAATAATGTGGTTTAAATAATACAACTGGGTTCAGTTACATAATGCCAAAATCTTTTCAGGAGAATTTTTATTTAATTAAAAACAAATGTTTTACTCCCCCCCCAAAAATAAATAAATAAATAAATAAAAACAAATATTCAGCTACAGTATATAGACAACTTGTGATCAAAGTTTAGGAATGAGCCTGCAAAAATAAAAAATCTTACTTGATCTCTGGTTCATGGTCATTTTCCCGTACACCTCTGACCTCTTTTCATCACAGATGCTCTTTTTAGCTCTCTCAGTTGAAGTCCCCATATACTTCTCCCTCTGCAGTGTGTTCTGGGTTGGCTCCAGTGACTAAAAACAGAACTTGATTTCAACTTTTCATTTTCAGGAAGTGGACTGAGTACAGGGATGCAAGTCTGGTGAGTGCTCCTCTTGGTGAGAACAAAATACTCTCACCAGTTTTTAATTCGCTGTGTGCTGGCATGCACCACAGTGGCTCCTGGAAATTCTCCCTCAGACACCTCAGGAAGTTAGAGTAGAACTTAGTTACTCATCCAGGTGGATGAATTTGATGGATAACCTTGTAAATGTTTAAAAAAAAAAAAAAAAAAGAGTAGCATGCTTCTAGTCTCGTTTCTAACCTGATGCATTGCCTTCGAGCTTGGAAACTTGGAAGAGTGTGGTGAAATTGCTGAGCACACTGTGTGAGTGCAGCTGAGAACATGATTCTGAATAGGATGCCAGCAACCCTATCAAAAAGGAAGATAAAGCAGGGTATACTTTAGGATGTGGCTAACTTGTGATTGATAAGTCGTTACCATATGAGCGGACAGTGTCTTTGTTTCTCAGTCAAATCCATCTTTGGTTCGCCACATCTGGTTTCAAACACCAAGATGACGCCAGCCAAAATGTTTACCTTAAGGTGTCAAAAGGGGGACTCCATAAATCAAGTGAGAGTGGCTACACCCATCTTCTATATACAGTCTGTGAACCAAACAAGTTTACCACTGGCCAACAGACCGATGAGCTTATGCCATGACAAGGCATCCGTCCATCTGTATGTCAACAATTCACGCAAGAATCACTACTCCTCCTTAACTGTTGCGCAGACTTCAGTCAAACTTGCACAGAATGATCACCTAATGGGGCTTTACAGGCAGTAACCTGGTAACTGTGATGGATTATGAGCTACTACATCAGTGTTTCATCTAGTTTGCAAGCACAGGATGTTCTTTCCACCCACTGAAGGGGACAGAGCAGACACAAGTTTGGGAACCGCTACTTTAACCCGCATATATTCAAATCTGCACAGATTTAATGTAAACAAAGGCGTGTGCAGTAGCTGTATGAAACTAAGCGCTAATCTCAATTCACATTTCACTGAATAAATGTTCTGCAATTCTTTCATTTAATTTTGCGTATTATCTAAAATAAAGATCCAGGACTGAAAAAGGATTTTTAGTAATGTTGAATGTTGAATCAGTACTCCTGTGACTTGGAGAGAAGCCTCCCTGCAAACAGCTTTTACGGGATTCCCAATTATATGTTTAAAGATTAACATTTAAGGAAGTAAAATCAGAATTGATGCATGACTGCACTGCCAAATGCTAAATAATCCTCGTAAGTCCTGTGTGAACACTGAGAACATCAGAGGAGAGCTGACGGGCACAGCAGTTGCTCCTTTCCACTGTTAGTATTTCTGATGCGGTTAATAATGAAATGTTCTGCTCAATGCGTTCATCAGATGGCAAGCCTCGAGTCCTCATACAGTGCCTTTGTTTTTACTGATATCAAAACGATAACATGCTGAATAAACATGTTTTTTTCTATAAAAACTTTATTTTTTAATTTAACAGCAGTTTGTTAAACTGTCTAAGCAGCCGTTCAGGAACTTCAAATTAAGTAGTCTGAATCCTGTAAACGGGATTATAAATCTCAGCCAAATGTTGATGCCACTTTTCATGGTGAGGTGCAGGACTTTAATGTAAGATCAGTACGATTAAAATATGTTGCAAACTCTTCTCCAGTACACCAAGTATGGCCAAATATTTTCAGCTGTGTCATCTTTCTTCAGTTCCTCATAGGCAATAATTCAATCATTCATGTGATGAGTAATATATCACTTACCCTCTGTGGTAATCTGCAACGGTGTTTGTTTTAATTATCTTATCCTTTATCTAACTAGGTAAAAGTCTCATTCAGATTGAAAAGCTCTTCGTGAAGAGGGCAGCAAACATTGTTACATTTATAGACACAAACAAATAGACAAATAAAACTGTCACACAGAACAAATGACCCCAGGAATGTACCGGGCGCAGCTGTGTCGCGTTCAGGCTCCCACATGGCCACAGGAGCTGATGGAGCCCACTCAAAACAGCGACGACGCATGCACCAGACGTGCAGCAGCGTGTTTCAGGAGCATCTGAGAAGTGGCTCTTGCTGCATCATGAAAAATATGCACAGAGGAGAGGGGAGGGCAGGAAGATATACACAGGAGTATCACAGAGAATCCAGTCCATTTTCAAAATAAAAGACCCCATTCAGAGGAAGCACCTCACAATGCACCTGATGTGAATTGAAGCTCTGTGTAGATGCGACGTCAGAGACATCCAAAAACACAACATCCGGATCATATGTAATAAAAGGTCAAAGTTGATTTCAAACAAATTGTAGTACCTGTTTTGTCCTTTTATTCTTTTATTGCACGCTGGTCAAAAGACAGTCAAAAACATTTAGTAGATGAGTGGGGTTTAATAAGTTTGCTGGACCCGATTTTAATCCAAACCCAAAGGTGGCTCAACTAGGGGCATGGTCGTCTTTTACTTTGACATTTACAGTTTTGTGAACCATAAATTTGTCCTGCAGGGTCAGACTGCAAATGCTTCGTTCTGCTGTAACATCCTGAGGTGTCTGAGGGTAAAAATTTGGTCGTGACATCACCTGCCTGCTCGTAGCACATTGAATACTGACATAATCTCCCACCCCTTTCACCAGATTTGGCTCTCTGTGATTTCGTCCTCTTCCTCAAAACAAAATCCAAGTGAAGCGTTTCTTTTCGACGCAGTGAAGTGTCACCTACAGGTGCTCAGAATGGGATTTCCAGGGAGAGATCCAATCATAGCAGGAGTGCTGGAGGCGGTGTTTCACTGCATAAGGAAATGAACTTGAAGGTTATGGCAGCCAAACCTAAATCTGGCATCATTTTTGCCTTTTCTTGGTCACATTTTTTGCCTTCAATCAACAAAAATTTGGATAATTTATGATTTGTGAAGAAACTTTATTAAGGTAAAGTGCTAGCCTATAATGCTGTTTTCTGTCATTAAAAGCTGAAAATTAGAATTTTAGACTGTTAGTTGGGTAAAACCAGCATTTTATATACATCACACTGGGAATATGTTGCTAGCATGTTTGAGTAATTGAAAACTGGTTAATGAATGACAATAAACTTCATTGTTTCAGCTGCTGACATAGTCTAGAACCTTACTGTTGTCCTCTTGTCCCCTGTGTAATACAGACAAGTCACTGAGGGGGTGTGGAAGGGCCCCGAGGACCTCTCCAACCAACCCCAGAAAAGAGCTGAGGACCTGGGTCGCAGCTCTGACCTCGACATCCTGAACAGTCCTCCTCTCAGCTTCACTGATCTCAGCACCAGCGCCAGTCTGGCCAACTGGATTCCCGTGTCTGCTGGCGACGCAGACGCCTCGGGCCCCGAGCAGGACATCCAGCCGTCGATGACCTTTAGAAATCGAGTTCTTGATGAGCTGCCAAGCCGGCGTCCTCCTGATAAGTCTGTGTCAGCCGAAGTGCGACTGGTAATGAGCTGCTCATTATGGCTGTTTTTCTTCATCTTACTGGTGTGAACAATCTTAACGTGCACGTTGTCAGGATCAGCCAGATGGCAAATATCCATTTACATTTGAAATTGCATCTGAAAGTACTTAAATCCCTCCATGAGACTGTGTTCACACGCCAGCAGTTTGTTTATAATTCCATTTGTCCATTCAGCATTAGAAAACAAACTGCTTCTCTCTGCCTCAGTTATGTGTTTCCAGCGCTGCCTCTTAGTAGTTTGCATGTTAGGGCATATCATTTGTCTATATCTGTATTTATGTCAGGCGGCCGAGCGGGACTGGGAGGAGAAGCGTGCCAGTTTGACCCAGTTTAGCGCCCAGGACATCAATCGCTTGTTGGAAGAGACTCAGGCAGAGCTGATGAAAGCCATCCCCGACCTTGACTTCGCTGCCAGGCACATAAACAAGCCGGCGGTGCCCCCAAAGCCCCAGATCACCATCCCAATAACGTCCACCACAGCTACTTCTTCTGCAGCTGGGACCACTGGGACCACAGCCACGACCTCCACCACCACTACAAACACCACACCCAGCGGGGACCTGCAGCCTGGAAAAGTGCAGCTCGCTGCCCAGAAGCTGAACAGCATGGAGGGGGCAGGTTCACATCGAGGCTCAGGTGGGTTCTTCCTATTTCAAATTTAAATATAAGTTTTGCAGTCAGTTTTTACTGAAATGTTTTTGGTACTAAAACTCTGTTTGTTTTTAAAGTGGACCTCAATGTGGCCAAGTATCGAACAGAAAAGCCCTCCAAGAGTCCTCCTCCGCCTCCTCCTCGCCGAAGCTTCCCATCCGCTCACGGCCTCACCACCAACCGTACTGGAGAAGTCATCATCACCTCCAAGAACCTGAAGGTGAGACTCTGTCAGGACTGCTTTTATGCAGAGGCAGCCAAGGACACCCTCGGTATATTTGTTTCAGGGTGGGCATTTTAAAAATATGAAGCTAAAAATGAACATAACTCCCCTTTAAAAAAGTTTATTCATCTCATCTCATTAATATATTAATTCACTAGTTTTAATGCAGACGTAGGTTATCTGTATAAGACCATAATGTGTATAAATTGCGTAAAAATAATCAAGCAAATGAAAACAATAATCACTGGATAATAACCTGATCAAGTAAAGACACATTCTGGCATGTTGAATAATTAAAAACTATCTTTAGAACCACCTGGAAATGGATATATCTCACCTGTGTGTTGTCACTGATACAGGCAGAAGCTGAATGAACCTGAATTAAGCTAAAATATCATACATAATACACTATAATGCAAAAAGTATGCACTCACCATCCAAATCATTGAATTCAGGTGTTCCAATCACTTCCATGGCCACAGGTGTATAAAATCCAGCACCTAGGCATGCAGACTGCTTCTACAAACATTTGTAAAAGAATGGGTCTGTCAAGGCTACACTGTATGTGGCTGGAGAGTGAGGACCCAAATGCAGGACTGCGGAGACAAACTTAACTTGAATGACAGTTTTTAGTGCTGATAAGTAACAAAACTAAAATACAAAAACACCTGGCATGGCAAAGCATGGACTTGGAACTAGAGCTAGAACTTGAACATGGCACAAGGAAGAACATAGAGCACACAGTGGGGTAATATGCGACGACGACACGACAAGGAACTGAGGAAAACTGAGGGTTTAAATACACACATTAGGTAATCAAGGAGATGGAGAACATCAGGGAACACAGGTGAACTAAATCAGGGAGTAATGAGACAGAGG
>VUQS01032351.1:0-12968 GCA_015108495.1 Heterochromis multidens | reverse complement strand
CACACCTTTGAAAAAAAAAAAAAAAAAAAAAAAAAAAAAAGTAAATAAATAAAAGGCAGCATGATGTTGGAGGATCTTGGGGAGAATGACTTTAGTAAGTCTGTACTGCCATTTAACTCGATTTCAGCAGAGGGCTTTCCACTTTTATGTACAGAAGGACTATTTCTGTGATTATCTACTTCTTTCCTGTAATCATTAAATAAGCGATTCAGTGGATTGTTTTATGTCACATTATTGACACAAGAAGTCAGCTTTTTCTAACAGAAAGATCTTGAAGTTTAGCAAAATTCAGGTCAGTGTTTCATGTTTCAATATAGGTGTTCATTTCACTCCTCCCTAAAAGCCCAAACTCACTCACAGCAACTCATCTCCATCATCTCAGCTTGAGTTATTAGCCAAGATAACTGTAAGATTAACAATCAATCAATCAATCAAATTTTTATTTCCAACATATAAGTAACAAGTGTTAATACACATAAACAAATAAACACAAAATCAGTGAAAGCCATCCTATTCACATGGAAAAAAACCAAAATGTTGATCATTTCCCATTCCAAAAGTAGTAGGAGGAAGCAAATGCTTATTAATTCCTAACCCCTATCTAGCTCATCTTATATATCTGTTTTGATTATACAATCTAAAATATACATATATGCTATAAATAAATGTGCCTATCTAATGTACAGTTCCATGTTATATTAATATATACATCTTTATACATTGATCTAGATTATTTAACTACACCTATCCGAAAGTATTGCTTTTTTTATATGTCGTCATATACAATTATCAGTTTTTAATGTACAGTACAACCATATACAACCATGTACTGTACAAATATTTAACACTCTACCTCATCCATATAGTGCTTTATAAGTGTTTTTTAAATGTAATTTTTTTTTAAACTGATTTATATTTGTACATTTTTGTTTTTTCAAATCCTCCTCCATATTATTTCCGCATATTCACTCCACAGACTGCTATGCACATGCTCCTCATTGTTGTCCTTACTTTATGTTGTCATCTCACAGCAAGAAGGTGCTGGGTTTGAATCCACTGGTCAGCAGGGGGCCTTTCTGTGTACCTGCATGGGTTCTCTCCGGGTACTCTGCCTTCCCCCCACAGTCCAAAGACGTGCATGTTGGTGTTTCTAAATTGGCCATAGATGTGAATGTAACTGGTGACCTGTCCAGGATGTAACACCACCTTTTGCCCTATAAAACCCCCTGACCCTGAATTGGATAAGTTGAAGAAAGTGGATGGATGATTAAAAGCAAGGTGCTGTTTGTGCTGTCTTTGTAATTAGAATTAAAATAGACAGAATTTTAAAAGGGAAATGGATTTTTTCTGCTACTATTTTTGCACCCCAGCTTTCCCCACAAGCTTCTCAAGAAACTGGAACCGCTACGGCTACCAACCACACGTAATTACAGTAATAAACTGTACAATGCCGTAAATCACTGGTTGTCCATTTTCTGGGGCAGTTTGAATATTTGATCCATACAGTATCGGTTCCCATTGTTAAAATGTTACAGTAACAAGAAGACAATTTGGTTGGCTGTTTCACCATCAACAGCACAGTTTTACCACATACTGTTTATTACGATACCAGAAAGCACAGTTTGTCTACTTTCAGGAGCAGTTTGAATTATTTTGAATGCTTAAACTGTTGAAGAGTGATGGTAACAAAAACAGTTTGGTTGTGTTGGTGACAACATGTCAGGTTTCATTAGATTAACAGAATGACACACTATAACTCACATGCACACACAGAAGACACTTGATATACACTATTAATAGAAGACACCACATCCTTATGAGACTTAAAGATGAGCGCAGAAGACGCGAACACACAGTCATTCTACAGACATACACTGTCACAATGCCACTGACAACTTATGAATCTCGATCACACATACTCATAAATGCAAACACACACACGCAAAGTCTCCTGTCTGATGTCCTGATATCAAGTTAGTATGGATCTCCACAGGCAGCAGTTTAAACTGCATTAACACAGGAACATTTAGAATTCATAATTACATTACAACTCCAGTGTCCTTCAGTTGTGTGTTTGTGTGAGTGTGTCTGTCTCTGTTGTCTTTTAATGTGCTCCTAAGAGGGTGCCTGTGTGTGTCCCCAACTAATGACCATGGTCTGATGCTGAAGGAGCCCTGAGGATCAAGATGAGATATTAGATCAGTTATTGATCCTCCCTAATGGTACTGAAAAATAAAAGGCCTTTTAATTTACAATGATTAGCCACTAACTGTCTCTGACTAGAATCCAGATTAGAAACTTCTCCACTCCAGAAAACTGTACGGGACTGAAAACTTCATAGGATTTCACATTTAAACAAATAAACAAGCAGAAATAGTGCAACTTTTTAAACTTCAACTGCTGGCTTACTTGTGGTTCCCAGGGTATTTAAAAGTAGAATGGGAGGCAGAGCCTTCAGCTTCAGGCCCCTCTTCTGTGGAACCAGCTCCCAGTTTGGATTCGGGAGACAGACACCCTCTCTACTTTTAAGATTAGGATTAAAACTTTCCTTTTTGATAAAGCTTAGGAAACCCTAGTTAGGGCTGGATCAGGTAACTCTGAATCCTCCCTTAGTTACGCTGCAATAGACTTAGGCTGCTGAGGGCTTCCCATGATGCAAGGAGTGTTTCTCCTTCTCTCACCTCTTTTCACTCACCATGTGTTTATACACCACTCTGTATTTTATCATTAGTTATTATTAATCTCTGGCTCTCCTCCTCAGTGTGTCTTTTGTCTTGTCTTCCTCCCCTCACCCCCAACCGGTCACGGCAGATGGCTGCCCCTCCCTGAGCCTGGTTCTGCCGGAAGTTTCTTCCTGTTAAAAGGGAGTTTTTCCTTCCCACTGTCGCCAAGTGCTTGCTCATAGGGGTCGTCTAATTGTTGGGGTTTTTCTGTATTATTGTAGGGTCTTTACCTTACATTATAAAGCACCTTGAGGCAACTGTTGTTGTGATTTGGCAATTTATAAATAAAATTGAATTGAATTGAACTTCATTAAATCTGACCCAAATGTTTCCTTAGATGAAGATTTTGGTGGTCAAAGGTCACACAAAGTGTACACTGATATTCAGATAAAATGATGAAGCCAAAGGTCAGCTTCACTGTGCCATTTTAATGTTTTGCAGAGACACTTTTCTGTCAATTATTCACACCATAACTGAAGAGCAGATGGAGAATTTATTTCAAAGGAGGTCATATTTCAAATGTGATCAGATACTGAATTAGTGACATTAATCTTTGGCACCCACCTTGTAACTCTGGTGATTATAGACACATCTGTATACATAAAACATCTCTGTTGTAGAAGCTCTTTGCAGGACCGTTGGCATTCGACACAGATTTATTGGACAGACATTTTAATAAATTCCTTCTAAGTCTGTATTACAGTATGGGTAGAGACGATAACTTTAAATTAGCTGGTTGGAGGAGGCATACAAGTGCAATGTTGTAATTGTAGCTAATACTATAAGCCACAGGCTCTGATTTTATGTCAGAAAGTAACAGTAATCTCCCTTGATGTCTCTTAATGAGACAAGTATTAAGCTATAACGATATAGTCTGCTCTTTTCTTATTGCTCTCTCCAGCCATAACACAGAGACACAAAATGGGAACATGTAGGAAGTTATGACATTGGTCTCTTTCCCTCTGTCTCTCTGTATCTCTCATCCACACATGAACAGTAGCTGGCAGTGTGATTTGAGACTGATTCAAGCTTTCCATTTGTCATCTGAAGTGGATATAGTCTGAGCCATTATGTTGACTTAAGTAAATTATTTAAGTTGTTTTCCATTTCTCTGAGCTGTGACAGTGTTCTCTAATCTTCTAATGCTTTACTTTGCTCAGTGTCTGTAGCTTACATTTTCTAATTTAGCAACTCACAACCATCACACAGTGAAGTTTTTTCTCTTAAAATAGAGCAGTTCATTTTCGTCCACCTTCTCTGTATGGATCCTTGTTAAAAAGACTAGAGAGCTCTTTAAACCTGCTCATCTCTCCCAGCTCTTTATGTTATTAAAGTTTAATTTTGTTGTGGAAAGTTGTAGTAGCAGATGGCTGTCCTCTAGAGCGCAATTTGGTTTGGCATTAGCTTTAAATTTAAAGTGTTCTCCTAAACTTTTGGTTTAAAGGCTGCAGCATTTTTAGCTGAACGAGCTGTTAATCCTCCTGCTGCCTTTACTAAAACAACTGTATGTTTGAGCTCCTTTAACACTCTGTGCAAAGCACATAAACTTGTCCAATAAAAAAGAAGCTCCAGTAGTAAGACATTTTTCTAAGCAAACCTCAGCTGCTTTTTTATTGCTTTTAATGAAACTTAAGAAAATGTTGCCTTTTCCTGCTAGTGTTAGCAGTCAGCCTCAATAACATAGCTGATTGAGTCCTAAAACTCACACCTAAACATAAATATGTGTCTGTAGGGTTCAAAGAGAAAGAGTTGAAAGAGTTTTTTTTTCTCCCCCTACTTTAAGCATGATGAGAAAGAATGTTGGCAATACCAGCAGGAGAGCCTTGTTCACATACAGTGTTTTTAGCCTACAATAATGAGTGGAGGAAAATAAATAAATACATATGTATATATAATATTAACTAAACAGTTAAAACGGAATCAATGGTATTATACATGGCATTTATTTGCTTTTTCCATTTAGTCCTACTAACCACGGAGCAACCTCCAGAGCTGAAAAACGAAACCAGTGTAGAAGTGTCAAAAACTGCAGTTCCTCTAATGGCCACTTGAGGCTGGGTTCAGAAGGGGTCAGTCCCCATAGATTAATGTGTTAAAATGGGTTAGGGTTAGCCTGGTTCAAAAAGAGTTTGGTCCTCTTTGGATAGTTTCCCCCTTTATAACATCTTTTATAACAAATCCACCTGGATGCTGGATTGGGGATGTGGATACACTGATTGAGAGGTGTCCAGACACAGGCAACTGGAGAAGTTTGTGCTTCTCTTTTTATGGGTGGAATTCTAGTATTTTGATAGTCTGTTACTTGGCTAATTAATTGTTCATTGCACCAGCGACCAAGCTACCTTGCACTATCTGATAACTTAGCACTTCACCCTCTTTTTCAAATATGTTCACTTTTGACTCCTGGAATCCAACATGGCAGCAGCCAAAATGCTGAAGTTGACAATACAGATTCTAAAGCCAATGGGTGCTATGTCCATTTTTTTATACAGTCTGTGTTAATTCCTCCAGTCTTCATCATGCCCTACCTAGACACAACAGAGTCTTTTACTGACAAACACACAGGCCCAGTGAAACAAAAGTTTATGAAAGCAGATAAATGTATTTGCAAAGAGGCTAGTTTAAGGTAAGCACTAATTTAAAATTAAAACAACAGACAAAAATATAGAAACTATAGAAAAGTAGATTGTGTTTAGACTAATATGAATCTCATATTGATTTAATCCAATAATAGGAAAACAATATTTAACTGGTGAGCTGTTGGCGATCACTCTGACCTTTGCCTTTGCCAATCCCTGGAATCATCATCCATTTGCACAATCCTAATGTGACATGTTTTAAATGTGCAGAAAGTTTTGAACATGAGCATAAGCTTATCTGAGCTCTTAAAATTCAGTGGTTAATAAATTTAAAGTGAATACATTTATCTTTGTTCTGAACAGGTGACACATGAACATTTAGGCAGGTCACTTCCCCAAAGAAAAGAGACAGAAGCAGACAGAACTGTAAAGTCATAGACTCTGACTCATGTCTGCACCATCACAAAAGAAGACTGAAAAGTACATCAGTGTCTGTATTATCAAAAGGCATAATATGACACTGATAAAAAATTTAGAATAGTTACTTAAAAGCCAGAGAGCCTCACTGCATTATATTCCAATAAATGTTGAATTGTCACCTGGTGACTGATTGTATTTTCCTTTACATACGAGTTACTAAGTTGATTTTTAGAAAAGACACAATTTGGTTTAAAAAAAAATCCACAGAATCCAGGAAATTAAGTGACTTGTCAAAGTACCCTGTGAAGGTCCCCAGACCACCTGCTTGATGTGTCCTCCCCAGTGGTCATCTGAAACCTACAGCCCAGCAAACTTTTTTTTTTTAAATCCAAGTTCTAATAAAACAGAATTTTCCTTTAAACCTTTAAACTTGTACCAAGTTCTACCAAAAGGAAAAGCAAAACACTTTTTATACTTTTTAATTCAAAGTAAACGCCACCACGCCGACTTCCTGCAGTGATGTGACTGCAGTGATGATGTAATTGGTCAGAAAAGACCCAGCAGACAGGAGAGCAGATCAGTGTCAGAGCAGAGAGAACAAAATAATGGGCTTGTCAGTGGGTGACAAACGGTAATGGCAGAATGCTTTTCTACTCCTTTTATTTAGGTCTTTTTGGCATGGACCTCATCAGCTGAGGGGCATTCAGGCTGCCTCTCCAAACCGCTTTGTGTCTGTGCAGTGGTATAATTTAATGTCTCAATCAGCTGCCCAATTGCTATAAAATATTCTGGTGGCTTTTGCTTCCAGTAAAAACAACAACAAAAAAAAAAAGATCACAGTGCCCCCTTTTCCCCCCGCTACAGTCTATAGCATCTGCTGTCAGAAAGTAGAAAATAAATGGAAGACCTAAATGTCACAAGAATCTTTTCATTAAAGGTGATGGGCGTGTGGCGTCTGGGTGCGGCGGTGGCAGAGGCGGGCAAATTAATTACTCAAAAAGTCAATCTCATGACTTTTGCTGTGTCACTTATCTCTCTTTATATTTTTTTGTGTGTCTGCTGTTTACCGATCAAACAAATAGGAGAAAAATATTCACTTGCAGGCTGAGAAAGGACAAAGTTTCATTACCTTTTTTCTCTACATTTCATTTCACATGCGCTGACTCTTTATAATACTCTTATTATATAATAACTCTTTGTATTTTACTATTACTTCAATTGCTGTAACCAAAGAATTTCCCAAATATGGGATAAATAAAGTAAATCTTATTTGTTCTCTTGTTTGTTGCCTTTGTTAACAGTTCTCTCTGTCTCTGTTACGTTAACAGTTGCTTGTTTTGTTTATTTCTTTGTCAATTATAGATATTTTTCTCACTCATTTAAAAAGGCTGTGTTACACAGAAATTGGATGTGGACCACAATGTGGGTCAGGTTAGGTGTGAGTATCGGCTCAAAAATGTGGTTTATTTAAAGTGTAAGAGTAATGGTGTTATAAAACTTTGAAACAAGGCTACATAAAAGCTGGACCTCAGATCAAGTTGTTCCTTGGTTTGATTTTTCTTTTTCCGCTCATGTCTGTGGCTGCAGTTTGAAAGTGAAAAATCATGTTTGAAAACCTCACATTTAAATACTTGCAGTCTAACACTTACCCACGTTATGTCGATGTGGTTTTTGGGGAGATTGCTGTTTTGAGCCAAAGCTGGGTGAACACTTCTTAAATGGAGTTGTATAACCGACAGATAAAACTGAAACACAGTAACTGGAACTAGAGAGTGATCGTGTTTGCTTATTTACAATAAAGCTCTTCAACTTTTAGTAACTGCATGGGCATTTCTTAACCTGTCACCTTGTAGATGTGACATATTAACCATAATTATGAATAGATTCAACAGCAAATCTGTTGACACTAAAGTCAGCCAAAAGAGTGACCTGGCCAGTGAGCCAGGAATGGAATGAACTTTCAAAATAAGAGAGAGGGGATTGTCCAGTAGTGTTTATCCCAAAGTGGCTAAAATAGTGAGTCTGCCTCGATTTCTTCATTACGACCCATTTGGCATCAACTCTGTTCTCCACCTCCACCCCTTCTCCTCTCACACACACACACAGTGACAGCAGTGGACTGAAGTCTGGTCCCACTAGAGGAGGTAAACTATGGGAGATGCTAGCATGACCAAAAATGACTACAGAATGCAGTAGAGACTGCTGCACTGTGCTGAAATGAAGCAAGGACACAAAGTAGGTAAATGAAGTAAATCAAATATTTTGGTTTATTATTATTATTATTATTATTTTTACTCCTTTCCTTCTTGGAGGTGGAGTAAAACATAAAGACTGCTTAGTAGCGAGCTTGCTCCCACATGGCATTACAACCAAAAAAAGCACAGCATGTCCATTTACAGGAATGTGAAGCACAGCTGGAAAAAGTCTTTGTGCAGTTAGATAATTACTCAAGTCACCAAACAGGAGATACTGAGCACTAGATAAAAAAAACTAGGATCAAAGTAACATGAGATCATTGATTCTTGTGGGTCTGACCTTTTGTCATCCGATTAAAGTCTTTCCTCAAATGGAAAACCAAGAGCAAAGTACAAGTCTTTAAATAAAGGCTGGCCCCTCACTACAGGCTGAGGAAAGAACAGTGGCATCCAGCTGTATGCCTGAAAATGTTTCACAATAAAAGCCTTGTTAAGAAATGAAAGCCGTCTGGCCACTCACACATTAAGCATTGGGTTTGTGTCCCGAAAGGGAAATATTAGAATGACCGGGTTTAGAGTGGGAAAGCTAAGGAGTATTGGCCAACATTAGTAGTTAGTTTTGCATTTGTTCCTTTATGTTAGTTTAGTGAAGCTGTGACACCATGATTTCAGTGGTGGCTGGGGTTAACGAGGACTCAGGCTCCACTCGTAGAAATTGGAGAAATTGTGTGAAGTTCAATGTCAATATCATTTCTCCTCTAAAAAACTGAGTCACATTGTTATATGGTATAATCAGCATTAGGGATGAAATTGAAAGAGTTGATGAAGGCATATTGGAGCAACCTTTGTTCCATAAACATGATCGCTCATCAGAGTCAGAAAGACCTCTAATGGCAGCCCATTTCAAATACAGACCTGTTGCATTCTGCAGCTGAGGTGAATAAAGGTCTCTATTTTAGGAACTGCATTATGTTGAAAAATTCCTTATCTGGAGAGTTTTTTTCAGCATGCCCACGGGTAGCTGACGGTAGCTGTGGATAGTTTTCTTAAACAATGACTTTATGTGTGCCCTTGGCAACTTCATCAAGAAGAGATGGCACCTGGCAGCACAAATGAAGAAACATTCATTAATTCTTTTTAGAAGGGAGACTTGATTGATTTTTGTTTTGTGCTTGAATGAAAACAAACTACAGAGCCCCAAGTGAGATTATTCATGAGATGTTAGACATTAGTCACCATTACGAAGAAACAAAAACATTTTTGAGTACAAGTAATCACCGGATGTCTCTGTTTCTGACAAAAATACATTTTTTCCTGTTTGCTGTTGGGGTTTAATATTGCTTTTGGACTATAAGGAGGCAGACACAGAAATAAATGCAATCTGAGCTTACATATTTCACCCAGATCAGAAACTGACCTCTACAACATGGATAAATTGGATCCTTTTATCTAAGTTAATGATATTTTCTTAAGAACATTAAGAGATGTCTCCCCTTTTTAATTATTTCGATTTTCAACCCATTTTTGCTCCTGAAAAAGAGAGCAAATCCCTTCAAAAATTCCTGGAACTAGATCTGAATCAACTCCACAAGTTTATCACTTCTGAGTTGGATAACCCCCGCCTCTGGTAACAATTTTCATACACATCATGTGACTTTATTGATTTAAAAGTACTAATATATGCCCATGCTACAATAGTCTAAAGAGCTTGAAAGAAGGCGACTGGACTTCTTTCACCTTCTTTCAAGCTCTTTAGACTACCATGACCTGGATGACTGAGAACCTACACAGACCATGCTACAATACTGTTTGGTCTGTTCATGCTCTTGGTGAAATACTTGACATATACTTAATCACAGTGGGAAAATGAAAAAAAATAGAAGTGATAGATGTTTATTTGCTAAAAACGAGTTATTTTAACCCATTGCTATGTGATTGTTAGGCAACATGATCACATGACATGTCATGAGTAATTCAAGTTTTGTGGATATAAATTAGATGTTATTGTCATGAAATTGAAGCAACAGGCTTAAACACTAAAAATGGATCATTTTTAACCCATTGCTAGGTGGTTGTAAGGCAGTGTGATGACCGCATAATATCTGATATAGATAAGAACCTTCAGAAGCCTGAGATGTACCTGTGCACCTAGTTTGGTTGTTTAGCTTCAGATGGTCTAGGGGGAGTCCGCAGACAAAGAAACAAAAACACAGGCAGACAGATTTTGTGTATTATAGTAAGATTGTAGTTTGGATTTTGCACCTGGAATTTTCAAATGGAAAGTATGTGGGAATGTGTAACTAATGTGTGTCTGTGTGTGGACTGACCTTTTGGTAGCTTCAAAAACTTGTATTGGCAGGCATCTACCCTGCTGAAGTGTCAGCCAGAACCACATGTTGAAACTCTTCCAGTTCGTGGATTCTTATTTTTGGTTGACCCTAAATTGTAGAGAGAGCAAAGATTTTAATCACTTTAGGTCATTAATGTCAGAAAAAAAAGTGTTATATCAGTAACACCTTTGGCCTGTGTAATGCAAAAGCTGCACAACCACCTAGTTAAAAATCCACATATTTCTTTGGCCATTACAGCATAAAACATGTCTGAGTCACGATCGTTGTATTCCAGCTATTGCTTGTCCATTTATTTAAAAAAAAAGAAGAAAAAGATTGTCCATAAATTTATTTAAGCACACACACTAACCAGCTCTAATGTCCTCCTGCTATGACATCAGAATTTCCCCTGCCCAGTGGGGTCTAAAAGCCAGGCTCATAGTAAGAGTCAAATGATGTCATAAATCTGTGAAAGACTTCTTACGTAAAGAGCAATGCAGGGTAAGGGTCAACCTGATGGACCGTATTAGAAAGTTGAGACTTATTAGCAGAAACTGTAACTATTATCACCCTATTCCCAGAGTGGTGGTATGTGACCACACTGAGATCTCTGCATAATGTAGGTGTGTAAACTCCAGCCTCTGTAAGACCACAGAAACTTATTACAACCATGAATCAAATGCTCAACGACACTCATGAACTCACTGATTTGCTCTCGTTTGGGTAAAATTGACAGTGCAGACAAGCTTTGTCCAGTGAACCAGAAATTGTGTCAGTAATTCCACTTTGTAATTGTCTGTGTAGCTGTTGACTTTTCCATACGCGCATGTACACACACACACACACACACACACACACACACACACACACACACACACACACACACACACACACACACCATCTGTTTCATGCTGTATAATATACAATTACTTAGGGTTGGGTGAATTTTCCAACCGGCCACCATCACTCCAACAACAATATTTGCAGATATTATTCATTCCTTGTGCACTGGTAAACTGGTAAATAATGAATGGCAAAGGGTGCTATTCAGTATACATAATTTGTAGTGTGTGGTTTTGCTAATGAAAAAATAGCAATAGGTGGCTACAGCCTGGTCTCCAGGATAGGTTTTGTTAGCTTGTTGTTTTACAGAACCTAACATTGACTGTACACTAGCAGGCCTCCATCATCTCTACGATTTCTCTGAAAAACAGATCAAATGCCAAATCTAGGTGGTCAACAAATTTTCCTGTTTATTCATTCGTATTTTCCTAATATTCTGATTCTGAGATGAAGGCATCCGCCCACTTGGTGATTGAAAACTGTATGTGCACAGTGTTTGTTGTTACATTGCTGTTTTCATTACAGCAGTGTAAATATTTTTGGAAATGATGAGCGTTTCTGAAGGTCTTTTAGTAATCTACACTTAAATAATCTGAATTTTAAATGTGTTTTGGAGAAAATCTGTATTGATAACCAAAAAACAAAATAAATAACGCAACCAGTTAATTGTAGAAGAACACCCAACTAATGTGATATGTGGGCAAAGTGGTGTCACCTCTCTTTAGTTTTCTGCTAATATTACCTTTTTCTTACGTGGGTAAGTGCAAGTACAGTGAGATGCTGTTATTGGTTGTATTTGCTGTCACATTTCTCTGGGTTTTATATTTTGATTTTATATCAAGTATGAATGCACTTGGGTTCAACTGCTGTTGTTTTTGCCATATAATATGTCTTGACATATGTCAGTGAAACAGTTCTAGCTTCAAAAGAAAGGAGATGCTGTTCAGCAGTTGAGGCAGACCTATAAACTAGAAAACCAGCAGCAAAAATACCCCTTTCCTTCCCCTAACTAACACACACACACACACACACACACACACACACACACACACACACCCTTAGGTTTTTTTTTCTTCCCCTAACATCCAGTTGCCCAAACCTACTGTAATAATTACTCCTGCTACCATTATGTTGTGCTTATTTATACCCAAGTATGGGTTGCTTTCCCAACATTTTATAAGATCTTCTTGCCTTTGTTGTGCACTTTGCTGACTGATTATTGGTATAGAGCTTTCTTTGTGATAAAGTCTGTTATGTTTATCTCAGATGCACAAATTATTGTTAATTTTTGCCAAAACATTAAACAAACTAATGTGACTCACAGCAGTCATTTTTACTGGCAAATCCATTCATTTATTTTCCACCAAATCTAGATCTGTGTTGCATTAATTATCAAACTTTATTGCTGTCAATTGCAGGGAAGCATGTATGACTGAGAAATGGGGATTAAATTATAATGTTATTTTTTTCAAGTGCATTAAAGTTTTTGGTTTAACTCCATGAGCTGAGCAGCTGGCCTGATTAAAAACAATAATGTGGGATCTTATTCTATAAAGAGATGTGAAAGTTTTAATTTTGTAGTTTAGATTTATTGTAGATTACTAAAACACATCCAGTGCAGCTAGCATGAATGTGTCTGATTACTAAAAGGACTTAAAATGTCATTCCCGCTGAGATAGACTTGATGCACTAAGTGTACTTCCTTAGTTTAAATCAGTTTTGGAATTTAATCAACCAAAGGTGCCATTATAGTGATTATTGACAATTTTGCTGCCACCATAATTCACAAAACAGTGCTTTATTAATTTTAGTAAGTCTAAAAATAGTTGCATATTTCATCTAAGTGATTTTTTTTTTTTTTTTTTTTATTTGTTAAAT
>VUQS01032349.1:0-16933 GCA_015108495.1 Heterochromis multidens | reverse complement strand
CCTCCACATCGAAAGGAGCCAGTTGAGGTGGTTCGGGCATCTGACGAGGATGCCTCCTGGACGCCTTCTGGGGGAGGTGTTCCGGGCATGTCCCACCGGGAGGAGGCCCCGGGGCAGGCCCAGGACACGCTGGAGAGATTATATCTCTCGGCTGGCCTGGGAACGCCTCGGTGTTCCCCCGGATAAGCTGGAGGAGGTGGCCGGGGTGAGGGAGGTCTGGGCTTCTCTGCTTAGGCTGCTGCCCCCGCGACCCGGCCCCGGATAAGCGGAAGAAAATGGATGGATGGATGGATGGATTTATCCACAACTTATGGTTACGGTATATTTATGGTTAGGGTTTCACCTTAGATCTCAGAGGGTTCAATCCTTTTTTATCACTGACTGCCATAGTGACATGTCTGAGCTTCGTCTGGACAAAATACGTGCTGCAAAATGAAATATACCTCCTATTGAAATACATTGCATACAAAGTTGTGGTGAATGTTAAAAAATATGACAATTTGTATACTTGAACATGAACTAATACTCGCTTTTTTGGTGACTATATAGTTTTTTTGCTGTGAGACTGAATTGAAACAAAGGTTAAACACCTGTGCAGTCAGCCAAATGCTTAAGGTATGCACAGATGAAGTTACCCAACCGCAATAAGGAATAATGCCAAATGTCTTTTAACATCAGCTTGAACTGTGTAGAGACAATTTACTTCCCGACACACATGAGCTCATAGCTCACCAGATGAGTAAAGAACTGGTTTAAAAGAGAAACAAAAACTAGAGTGGTCCGTGCCCCTAACCCTAACTGCACATTGAACAGCCTAAAATTGTGTTAACTAACCTTAAAGCAATTTGTCAAATAAAGGCAAACTATGACAAAGCAAGAACAATCTAGTCCCATTTCTTATGTACAGAGACCCTGATTTTAAGAGAGAACACTTTATTTGTTAGACTTTCTTCTAAATTATTGGGTTTTGTTGAATAATTCATTATCTTTAGTGTTACATCTAAGAAGGTGTAGTCTTAACCTAACATTTTATTTGGCTTAGACAATTCATAACATCTTACCACTGTTAGATCATTGAATTTGTTGTTTGAATTGTCAGTGTGGCTCTGAGTTTTCCTTGTGACTTGTCTGATATACAGTACATCACCTTGCTGTAAATAGGAGTAAGTAACTGATAAATCTGTGTATGTTGGCCACTCTTGCTTGTGCTGTTGGTCTGTCATCTTTGAAGCTTTTTTCACGGTTGTCTCATTCCCAGTGAACTCTGCTATCGCTCCCTTTCCTTTTCCGGCCCACTTGTCAACCAGTCAACATTCGGCAGATGCATACGTCATCCACTTCCAGTGACGTGCAGCCAGGATCTTGGAGGGCTGAAACATATGAACTGAAAGGTGTACATAGACAGACACATTTGCGGGACCATAAGTTATGCTTTAGGTGGAGGTGGGCAGATTACCTGTGCGTCTGCTCATGGGCAGAGCTGTCCTTTCCTGGGCTTGCTCTTGCACATCTGCAACTCATTGCCTTCATCAGTGCTGTATATATAAGGACTGGCTGTGGCAGTGATTCTCTGCCAGATTGTTGTTTCCACTATGGCAGTAAATTGGCCAACTTTGTTTGACTTGAGCTTTCGTAAGTTCCAATCAGTAACCTTTTTGTCTTGTCTGCTTTTTAGCTACCTACCTGGAGTCCCTGCCTTGCTGCCTGAGAAACTTACTTGTTTTCCCTTCCCGAGTCAAAACCCCACAGCCAGACTAGCACCGCGTCAGCACTCAAGTTTTGTGATTCTCTTCGGAAAAAAGGAGTTACCTGAAACTCCCCAGCCTGCCCACTCTCCACCGAGCCACCTCCTTCATCTCTGAGACCCATGCCTTTACCTGGGAGATCAAAAACCAGATCCGCTAAGCTCAGCAGACTGAGCTATGATCCCAGCATTTGTCCCCCCAGTCGTCTGTACATCCCATCGTCCATGCACTCTCTGGTAATTCACTGGGTCATCACAAAACTAAATTTGCCTGCTACCTTGGAAAAAGCCGGAGCATTTCCCTACTTGGCCTTCCTTAGAAAAGAATGCCTATGAGTATGTGTTGTTTTGTACAGTCTGTGCTAGGAGTAAAAGTGGCACCCAACCTCCACCTGGTCAGTTACCACCATTATCCATTCCTAGCTGACCCTGGTCACACATAGCTTTGGATTTTGTCACTGGCCTGCCTCCAAGGGAAACACAGTCATTCTCACAGTTACTGGCAGATTCTCTAAAGGAGTGCACTTTATTCCCCCTCCCGAGGGGACTAAGACTGCTCTCTGAGACTGCTAAGATTCTGGTTGACAACTGAATACTGCTTGCATAGTTTCTGACAGAAGATCCCAATTTGTTTCCCAGATTTGGAAAGCCTTTTGTGAGGCTTTGGGTTCCAGCATTAGTTAACCTGAGGCTACCATCCTCAATCAAATGGTCAGACTGAGAGGGCTAACCAAGAGCTAGAAGCTGCTCACCACTGTGTGGTTTCTTCTAATCCTTCCTCCAGGAGCACCCATTTGACATGGATTGAATATGTTCATAACACACTCGCATCCTCTGCTACAGGGATGTCCTCTTTCAAGGCATCTTTAGGGTATCAACCCCTACAGTTTCCTGCTCAGGAGGGTGAGACTGCAGTACTCTTAGTGCAACAGCATCTCTACCACTGTTGCCACATCTGGAGGCAGATCAAGACAGCACTCCAGTGAACAGCTGACCAGAACAATGCCTTGCCAATAGGAGGAGAACCCTGACCCCACGATATGCTCCAGGTCACAAAGTTTAGTTGTCCTCTAGGGATATCCCCTTAAAATGTGTATTTAAAATACTGGCTCCCGAGTTCCTTGGCCTCTTTGAGGTGGAGCAAATTATTAACCCATCTGCTGTACCCCTTAAGTTACCTTCATATCTCTCAGTTGAAGCCAGTCTCTTCCAGTCCCATAAGTCTTTTTGCAACCACAGCTATCGCCATCTGCTGGCATTCAGACAGACTGCAATTTTAAGGTACTTCTGGATTGATTAATTTTTTGCTCAGTTATTGTTCAGTTATTTGCTTGATTAACTGTCCATTCCTGCTAATTCTTTAACTAAAGTCATTGTTTCAGTACTGAATACTTAATTTTAGTGTTAGCTAACTTTAGCCTAGTGCTAGTGCTCATGCTAGGAAACATAACCACACTTTACACAAAACATATGTGGCTACTTTTTGTGACCAGGCTCTAGTTTTTATTATTGTAAACTAGGGCTGCACAAGTATGGCCAAAATGATAATCACAATTATTTTGATAAATCCTGAGATTATAATTATTTGATGTGATTATTCATTAATTTTAGTGACAAAAATGTCTTTATTGTACTATCATGTAAACAGAATACTACTTTCACATCTTCATATCTATACAAACTTTGCATAACAAAAAATACATTTAAAAAAAGAACCAAAACTTAACACAAAATTAAATCAACAGGAACACTGCTTTCCCATTTAATTGTGCTACATTCCTGTAAATTAATCTTTATAAATAATATTATAAGTCTTTGCAGACAAATAAAGGTGTTTATTCACCTGGCTTATAAGTGCACCGAAGTCTAAGTGACTTAGACTTTACTCTCCAGCACGGTCATCCTCCTTTTTAAGCCGGGCACAGGTGCAACCATAAAAGCAAATTCATATAATCTTAAAGACAGGACTATAGCCTTTCCATCACTTGTTGAGATGCTCCATGCCATCATTATTTACAATGGTTTGCCTCCCTACAAACAGCAAGCAGTAGTGCTTAAAGCACATGTTAGCATGGGAATTAGTGTCAGTGGATATCACCTTTCCTCAATTCATAATTTCTTTTGCATGACTCACCTTGGCACAGGTGTGAGTTAGGTAGGTATGTGTCAGTCAAGTTTTAAGATTTCAAAACACCCAAGGACACCATACAACAAATGAACAAAACAAGTAAAGAGAGAAATATTAAATCTGGTTAAAATTAGACTACAAATGTAATCACAGGGAAAAGCAGTCTTAAACAGATGGGTTTTGAGCTTGGATTTGAAAAGTAGTAGTGAATCAAAATTTCTGATATTGGAAGGTAAAGAGTTCCAGAGCCGGGGAGCAGAGATACTGAAAGCTCTGAACTCCATGGTTGTGAGACGAGCAGGAGGAACAGTCAAGTGAAGAGAGGAAGAAGATCTATGAGTGTGAGAGGAAGTGGCAACATGAAGGTCAGACAGACCTGGGGTTTTTTTTGTTTGTTTGGTTTTTTTTATGAGGGGAACTTGTTGGTCATTTAACCTCCTAAATGTACTCAAAAATCCTCTGGATACACACCTAGAAGCCAGTTTCAAATAGCAAATTCCAGTACACTCATATATTCAAATACCTCCATGCTTTAGTGACTGAAAAAAAACAAAAAACATTGTAGTTGCTTAAAAGGTGCGTCTTTCCTCTGTTCTCCCTGGTCTTGTTCTTGGAAATCATTTCTACATTTCTGTTTGTATGTTATAAAATAAAAACATGGCACAGCCTTTAAATGGACAAAAGGTAAGGATGTATGCACTAATAAGAAAACATTTGGATACCCCCAGGCCTTAACCCTCTGAGGTCTTTTAAAAAAAATACTCTCCTAAGTCTTGGCAGTTGAGGGACACAAAAATAATCAACATAATTAACACACACCAAAAAATATTTAAAAATTTAATTTCTTTTTTCAGCACTCAGAAGAAAATGTGTGGATTGACCCAGAATATTCAAGGCACACAGCGATATTAAACTACAAAAAAGACTTTCATTATTGTGGCTGCATGTTTAAAGACAGAGCACAGGTACCTGAACAGAGAAAAGAAAATTCATATATCTACGTATATGTGGAACCCACCAGCAGCACATACTTCCTCCTTGCTGTGCTTGGACACTTTCAACATTATGCATAAAACCCTAAAGATGGTTTTGTGGAAAAATCCAAATCTTTCTGAAATACTCAGACCTGCCCGTCTGGCACCACAGTGGTGTTAACAAGCATTTGAACAGGCGTGTCAGAAAGTATAAAAGTGTACATTTTGTTACTCTTATTGTTATAAAGGACTGTTTACTTCCAAGGTAGACTTTACATTCCCTGACAGGTACATAATGTAACAAACTCAAGAATTCCTACAATACCAGAATCAGAAGTATTGGGAATAATTTTAATAACATAATATATTCATATAATTGCACATATATTAGGATTTTATACTGGTGTTATGGGTAACAGAAAGAGAAAACGAGAACAAAAGTAACGATATTTAAGAAATGATAATAGTATAGAAATAGCCCATTTCTTACCTCTTCTTCTTTTTAAACATCCACTCTTCTGCTGATCATCCACTCTAACTAAAAGATGACAAAGGGAGTAAGGGAAATCCATTCTTGAAAAACTTGCAAAACCTGCTTAAAATGTCATTGCTGAAAGGATTGCGCACTAAGAAAGGTGCGGTCCTCTCTTTATTAGGTACACCAGCGTCACAGGGGTCAGGGAAGAGTTAAGGTAAGAACGGGGTGGAACCACTGAGCAAGGGTGAAAACAGCAGTCAAAAGCTCAACCACCTATTCCAGTACATCCACAGATTCAAATCCATGCTTCAGTGACAGAAAAAAACAGGGAAAAGAATGGTTGCATTTGGTAAGCGGATATCTCTTTTTTTCTTTCTTTTACCTTGCCTTGTTCTCTTAGATAATTTGTGCATTTAAGTAAAAACTTGCCACAGCCTTTAAAAGCCTTGAAAAGCATTTTTAAAACAAAACATAAGAACATGAATGCAATCAAAACAATAGAACTCCATTCTTCTGTCTGTTGCTCTGAGGAGCTCTGCATTGCCTCCAGCTCCAACAATACCTGAAATGTGTAAAAGGGCTTTCCTGGAATACTCACCGGTCTGCCCTCTCCACCGCAGCTGCTCTCAGTTTCTGGATTCTTGGAAAACCCGCTGCTGGGCCAATCCATTTTCGCCTCCAAATAAGACTTTTCTCGTTACCTCACGTCTTAACCATCTCAGCTCAGCCACAGCTAGCTCTCTTCTTAAGCGCCTCGAGGTGACAGTTGTTACGCTACATAAATAAAACTGAATAAAAAAAAGTAAATAAATAAAAAATTCTCTCCTCCCCTTCACAGAGCTCCCAGCTGTTAGTCACTGAATTAACCATAACTCAAGTTTGGCTCCAGTTCTCAGTAAGTTGTCGTCTCTCAGTAAACAGCACCCAGCAGAATAATGAGTAATAATAATAATTAGATTAGATTCAATTTATTGTCATTGAAAAAGTATATAACTCAAACAATGAAATGCAGTTTGGCATCTTATCCTAAGTGGAAACAGTGTATGTACATATGTATATACAATATATACACACATATATACACAAACCAATTACAATATGTACAATATTTACATGAATGTAAAATGTTATTGTATGAAATGTGTATACGTGATGTGCATGTAAGTGTGTGTGTGTGTGTGTGCGTGTGTGTATGGGAGTCCACAAGCCAGTTGTGAGTATGTGTTTTGCTATCAGTGTCCAGAGTTTAGCAAGCTGACGACTGTCTGGAAAAAGCTGTTCTTCCGCCTGCTAGAGGCTCCTGTACCTCTGAGGGAGCCTGTCCAGAGGGAAGCAGAGTGAGAGGTTTGTGGTGTGGATGGGAGGAGTCATCTATGATGTTGTGAGCTTTCTGGGCTTCCAGGGTATGTCGATGGAGGAGAGCTGGGCACCAGTGATGTTTTGGGCAGTTTTCACTACCTGCTGTAGAGCTTTCTTAAGCTGGCACCACATATAAAACACTGGGACACACACATAATGCACCTTGCACAAGCATAAATGCCGGCAACAATGTCGGCACTTACATAGGGAAGCCCTACAAAGATTCACTGCAGAAGTCTAAATGGGGTCTTAGTCATAAAATATGTGTTTCACCCCTTTTGTCTGTTGTTATGAATGCAGGATTGCAGTTCTTCTCGATAAGATGGCTCTTGGTCTAAGTACTTTAGTGGTGTGAGTCTTCTCTGGGCCATGTGATGTCATGAAAAACCAGCAGAGCAGGTTCCTGAAAAACCAGCAGAGCAGGTTTTTCAGGGTGCCACGTGGCTCAAGCTACCTATCTCTTGTACCTGTCACTGATAATCATTCTACATAAAACTTATGGGACTGAACTTTATACAAGGAAGAGTGAAGCTTTAGTGTTTTAGAAGGAGAAATGGTAAGAACTCAACTATTTCTTTACTATTACCATCATTTATTTATTTATTTTTCTCATGGGGGTATTCTATTACCTATAGTTCCAGTATAAAATCCCAGTAACTGTGCTATGACAAATTTGGATTGTTAATTTAAAACAAAAATCTAATACCCTGATACTAGTTTTTTCTTGAGGCATATCATATTGTTTGTTAAATACCTGAAATTAATGGAAAAGATAATGCTATGTTTGTATTTACAAAAGAACTATGATTACTTTGTACCCGAATTCCAAAAAAGTTGGGACATTCTTTAAATTTGAAAAAAAAGGAAAACCAAAGGACTTCCAAATCAAATGAGCCAATATTTTATTCTTTTTTTTATGAATGTGAAAATCACATTTTAAAGCTATTCTGTAATGTGATGTAGATTTGTTAAAGCTTAGTATTCTCATGAATTCTAAATGATTGCACCTTGTTTTGCCAATTTATTAATAAGGGATAGAGTCTGTGATTCTTTGAATTATTTTTCTCTCTTTCCTCCATTTAAAGAATATTAAAAAGTGATTAAAATATATTTTAATTTAATAATTATATATGATTACAAAACAGTGCATTATGACTATTGTGAATGTATCTTTGAGTTTAGCTCAAGTTTAAGCTACTACAGTATCCAACATGTAATAAGTAATCTTCAGAGATTAACTTTGATAACTTTGATATTTTTCCAATTTTATATCCTGTTAAGACAAGAATGTGAATGTGTGCATGTGTTTGTCTACAGGTGTCTTTAGATAACAGATCACTACTTCATGTGGTTACTGTTTTGTGTGTGATCATGGTGGCTTTCTATTTTATGATGCTCAACTGTACCGGAGAGAGATCCAACAAGGTTCCCACCAAATCAAAGCCAAGGTAATTCTAGCTGTGTGTGTGTGTGTGTGTGTGTGTTGGTGTGTGTGTAGGTTTGTTTGTGTAGGTGTGTGTGCATAGTATAGTAGTATACAGTAATAGCCCTTTATTGTCATTATACATATACAACAAAATTGTGGGTGCTCCACCCGACTACTGTGCAAGAAATACAAATAACAAAACAAAAAGATAAAAAGCACACTATATCAAATCACACCAGGAAAAAGCACATGACAAAAAGAACACTGTTCACTGTAAGGGAACAAAGTATAAAAAATTAGGTACAAAGTGGCTTGAGTGTTGTGCAAAAGACTTCAGTGAAGTTCAATAGTGGCACATCCATTTTGTAAGCAGTCGGTGTATAGAGTCCATGTGTGAGTAGCGTAAGGGATGAGGGTTACTCAGGACCAATGGGTGGGTTGGCAGGGGTTCTGTGGTTGTTTGCAGTTCAAATGGCCCAGGGGAAGAAACTGTTTCTTAGTCTGGTGGTGTGAGACCTAATTGACCTGAGGCGCCATCCAGAGGGCAGAGGGTCAAAAAGGTGGTGGGTGGGATACGTGGGGTCTCCTTTGATGACCCTGGTTTTCCTGAGACAGGAGGAACTGGCGATGGCCTCCAAGGGTGGCAGAGGTCAGCCAATGATTTTTTTGGGGAGTGTGAATTATCCTCTGTGCGGCCTTCCTGTTCTGTGTATCAAACACCAAGGCAGTAAGAGAGCACACTCTCCACTAAGGAGTGGTAGAAGGCCAGCAGCACCATCTGGTCCAAGTTGTTCTTCCTCAGGACACGAAGGAAGTGCAGCCGCTGCTGGGCCTTCTTTACCAGGGCGTTGGTATTGTAGGTCCAGGTGAGATCTGCAGAGATGTGCGCCCAGAAACCTGAAGATGGAGACAGATTCCACCTGTTCTCCATTTATAATGAGAGGGGAGTGGACCTGTCTGTGCCTCCTGAAGTCCATGATGAGTTCTTTTGTTTTGAGGACATTCAGTTTCAGGTTATTTTCTGAGCACCAGCGGGACAAATTCTCTATCTCCACCCTGTATGCTGTCTCATCTCCATCAGAGATGAGCCCGACCACGGTGGTGTCATCAGCATACTTGACAATGATGTCGGTTGGGTGGGTTGGTGTGCAGTCATAGGTGTACAGGGCGTACAGTAGGGGACTGAGAACACAGCCCTGTGGGGATTCGGTGCTGAGTGACAGTGAGAGGGGGGGCAAGTCTGACGGACCTCCTCAGCTTGGCTCTAGCAGTGCTGTACATGGAGCTGTTCTTCAGCCTGAAGGACACATTTTCTACACAGCACTTAATGTAGAAAAGTACAGACCGAATGAGGGTCTCCAGGTCCTGCTGTTCGACGATGGACCAGTTTGTGTTTTCAAAACATGTTCGAAGATGGACCAGTCTGCAACAATACATTATAGAAAATACAATGACTCTTTTGCTCTTCACAGACTGAATAGACATGCAACAAAAGCCTGCTCAAACACACTTCCTTTAAATAGAAAATACACACACCATACTCCTTATTAACTTTCTGTAATGAGTGGTGTGTTGCCCTTACACATCATACTATTCACACTGGATGAGCCAGAATGCATTTACAAAATCAAAAAAATAATGATCTAGGAGTGATAGTTGGGTTTAGAGGCAGAGTTGTTTTACAGTTATTCACTGACACGGATACTAATTAATTTCCATAAGTTAACTCTAGTCTTAAGCCAACTCCCTTGGGATACATAAAGGTGAAGATACAACAGTGGTGCTCAGACACATTCCCTTGGGTGCTTCTTAATGTTTTACCTGTAAGTGCTGCTGAAACAGGGGTCTGAGGAAAAAATCTAATTATGTCATTTTAATATATCTGTTATGCAACACATTCAGCTTATCTGTGAGAAATGTAGTGTACAAATAAAACTTATTTCACTACAAAACAATCTTATTGTTGATACCAATACACTATTTTCTTTTAATCTACAGTGCCAACATCAGAAGCTTCTGAATGTCTGTATTTAATGTAGAATCTATTTATCACTTTTGCTTCATGTATGTATATGTTTTCTACATCAGTAAACTATAATTCATATGTGATGTTTATGCTGATATCCTATTTGTCCTCTAAGCACTCTTATTCACCTCTCAGTTAATTTCTTTGCCATTACTCTCAGTAGGGATCCTGTTATTTATTGCCTTTCAAAATGTCTTTAAATACAGTAAATAACATTTTGGCAAATTATGTGTGCTAGACAAATAAGCTATTTTACTGTTATTACTGCAAAACTACACATATATATATATATATATATTGTTGAATTTAAAGGCATCATAATGAATGTGGTGAAGGAGAAATGTGGTTGTTGTCCTTGTTGTCCTCCACTAGTGTTTTTTGTTATGGATATTTGTATATAATTTTGTATGTCATGCGATGTTGCATTTTACATAGTTTTTCATGCATTTTTAATATTTTGTAAGGTTTTTTTTGGTTGCTACCTTGATCAGCTCTCTAAACTCTCTCTGACTGAGAAAAGGACATTGTACATTCATACAGTATACTGAGTTGTCAACCACAACATAGCTATACCATAATGTCTATAAATAGATATATGCACGTGAATACATGAATCTTATAATCATGAGTCGTTGGGTGAGAGTCAAGACTTTTGGTATCAGAAGCTTTTGGTTTTTGTTTATTCTGTATTGACACTTGGTCCTAATCAACCGTGTTTTGTTGCATGTCTGTACAGTCTGTGGAGAGCAAAAGAGTGATTGCATTTTCTATAATGTAGGGTTGAAGCTCTGACAACTATTTCTGCTTTATTTTGATTTTTTTTTTTAAATGTATCTGCTATGGGATGTAATTTTTGAACAAAATAACCCAATCTTCTACTTTAAGCAATGCAGCAGAACTTTAAGTACACTTGCTTGGTTTTACTAATAAAGCTTTACTCAGTCCAGTAACTGCTAGTAGCAGCAAACTTTGAGTAGATTTTACTGTATAACTGACTTGAACCTCTAAGTGGCTGAAATACTTGATTGACTCCCCTTTAATTCTTGCCTACTTGTGCATTTATGGATCTATTTGTTGACAACAAATATGACAATATTACAAAATAAGCCAAATGTCTCCAGTGCATACAGTGCTGGCAGGTTTACTGTATGCAATATGCAAAAACCACCCACTACCCAGTTCAAGTAAGGAGGTAAAAGGTCAGGACAGATATGGGTAGAGAAGTTGTTTATGGATTTGCATGTTTGATACTATGCCAAGCAATCCCACTTTTTCTGTCACATGACATTCCTAAAAGTCACTGATAGGCTTTTAACTGCACTCACCCCCTTATCCTCTGATCTCCACAAGAGCCTGACAGGATAAAATACTTCATTTCCTGTCCCCTGAGTTCAGGGTTCCTTCCTGTGACAGATTTGGTGTGAGATAATCTGTCTGAGGGAGGGAGATTTCAGGACGACAGTGATGGCTTAATGTGTTTGTTTGCCTTCTTGTTGTTGCCGTCAGCCAACATCTCTGATTGGAAGTATTTGCACTGTACCTTGCTTCTCGTAAGATTCATTCACACATCTTTACAGCCATGCCAGTGTGTGCTATTCTCTATATTTACACTCATATTCTCACCTAATACAATATGTGATAACTCAACTATTGTAATGTGTTTTCCTTTTGTCTGCATTGCTTGTTATGGTAAATGGACTGATTCTTATACAGCGCTTTTCTACTCTCCTGGAGCACTCAAAGCGCTTTATACTACATGCCTCATTCACCCATTCACACCAGCACTTTTTCTGTGCTTAAGTGAATCTATCTAAGATTCACACACATTCACACTCCAATGGATGCATCGGAGAGCAACTTGGGGTTGCAGACTGGAGCAGCCAGGGATTGAACCACCAACCTTCCAATTAGTAGATGACCTGGTCTACAGCCACCTGTAGGAGAGATACGACTGTGTGCTCCTGATAGGAGAGAAACTTCCTTGTTTTTGTGTGTGCATTTTAGTGAGTGTCTGAGCATCTCTACCTTATTACAGTGTGTATGTATCAGTAATAGGTCTTGCTGCCTGGATGTGGCTCTCAGAACAACTTGTCCATGGAATACCTGGGGCTTAGTGGGGCTACCTTAGCACCATACTTAAGCATCTTGCTTACACACACAACAGATATCAGCATACACAGACACCAGTGATGCAAGAAACACAATGCTACCTGCATAAACAAATATGAAATCTCTTAAACACTAAATGCGTGCTTAGTATCATATCAAAAGTACTTAGGTTCAGATTAAATGTGCCACTGTCCTTATGTAAGTCAAGATAAGTAAGCCTCTGATATTCACTAAACAGACACAGAAGACTGACGTTTTAAGAAAGTACTGTACAAGCTTACACGTTGACTATTGCATGAAGAATCTGCCGCTATTAATCCTTGACAATATAAGTTAAAATCATAACCTGGTATAACAAATAGACAATCTGGGAGAAAGCTGACCAGTAAGATTTAGACCTAGGATATAGGCCATTTCACTGCCTTCTGCCTCTTTATGTTTGCACTCATTCTGCAATAGACATTTCACATTTGCAGTAGTATGGATGGAGAGGTAACCATAACTGCGATAGAAATTAAGCCATTTTACCATTACCCACTAAACAAATTTTGGCCACGACATTGTGGGCTCCCCTGTTATTGATTTTATAGTGATAATCTTGTTGTTAATAGTCGGACAGAACTCTACTCCATCCAGCAGTGATCCCACCCAACCAATAGATGTGGCATTTTTTTTAATTTTTATTTTCAGGTATGTTTTTTGGATGTCAGGCTACAGGACATACAGAGAAATGCTGAATTACAATTGGGCTCTTCAGAAAGTCAAAAATATATGTTGAATTCTAGTTTTAGAAAATCTTAACATGCTTAGAAAATACATATCAGTGAAACTTAAACACACTGCTGTGATTAGAAACTTATCTGGCACAAAATATACACTAAGTGTGTCTGTGTAAATGTTCACTTATATTCCTTAAAAATTACAAATGCAAACTGAGCGTACATTATATACACTTATTTGCAAAAAAAATGTTAGAAAAATGCCAAAGTCACTACAAGCACTTCAAACAAGCACGTGAACACAAAGCTCCACTGAAACTGTGTCAAGGAATGGACTATTAAAGGATTCAGAGCATGCAGTGCCTGGCAGATGATTGCAGACCCAGTGTGGGAATTTAGAGAGAGACAGTGTGTGCGTCTGTGTGTTGCTGAGGTGTGCACATGCATGTGTTTGTGTGCTGCTGTGTAGAAGATTATAAGGTCATGGCAAGGGTGTGAGCGAAAGGGAGAGGACTGGAGGACAGTTCAGTTATAGGTTAACAAATCAAGATCATCCTTAAAGTGTGTGTTGGGATTTATTTGTTTGTGTGCATTAGATAGAAAAAGGGTATTCAGTGCTCAGTTTCCCATTGGGAAACACCTCTGCTGAGAGTGTTTGTCTTTGTAAGGCAGAACAAGTGGGAAGAAACACATCGGAGAGAAAATAAAAGAAAGTAACAGGGACAGTGTGATTGAGAGTGTATGTATGTATATCTACACTTCATCAATGCCTTCATATATAAAGTCTCTTAGTATTCCATGGATGAAGGCTGTGATCATTTTCAGGCAATCTGGTCTTTGTCCAGGCTCATCAACTGGCAGGTTCATTTCTGTCATCTCTTCATCCCCAAAGAGAATTTCCATTTGCAGCTATTCCTGAAATACGGAGTACTTGATGTACAACTTGTTCTCTTACAATAATATCAAAGAAACAGAAAAATGCGTAATCGCTAAACTGCAAAAGTTTAATATTGTGATGATACAGTGTTCATAATAATTTCACAGTCTGGAATGCAACGGTCTCATATCTTCAGCTAAACTCTCCCTGCTGTGTGTGTGTATGAGCTCAGTGCTGTGTGGGAAGAGCATATTTCTTAAACAGACTTGAATCAGAGGACCAAGCTGTTGACATGAATGTTTACAGTTGGGGGAAAAAAAGTGTTGTTATTTTTTTGGACATCTGACTGCACAGTACATACAGTATGTTGCATGAACTGCATAATGTAGTATACCTGAATTAAATTTCTGTGGCAAGCTTGTGCACACGACTACAACTAGAACTATGGTTTTCAAGTTTCATTTTGGCAGGAAACCTTCAAATCCCAAGTGTAAAATGCTGTCATGTAAGCTGCTAACTAAATCTGCCAAAAAGCAAGAGTTCATAATACAGCCTTGAATTTCTTTTTCTGATTTACAAAACAGGATTCTCATAATCAGTGTTAAAATGTTTAAAATTTGTGGCCATAAGATAAATCTTAATTTTATCAAAATTATCAAAATCTGGGATGGTGGAGGTACAAGTTACAAGACTCGAGTGTTTTCTTTCCGTTTTCTTCAAAGTTTTTTGTAATTTTTGGACTTTTTTTTTTACTTGGTGCTTAGTTAGGTTTAGGTAGCAAAACAACTTTCATAGGTTTAGGTAGCAAAAATACCTTGTTTAGAAACAGATCATGTTTGGGTTAAAATAGACACTATCTGAAACTATATGCGTCTTTGACCCAGCAATTTGAGTTATGGACTTTCAAGTTTTGATTCTTATTAAATATTCTTTGTTGATTTTTAGTTTCTGTTTGTCTGTCTGTTTGTTAGCAGTCCAGTGTCCACAGTTTTCAAGATATCATTTTCAAATTGTGTGGGATTGTAGATACAAATAACAATTCGAGCTGATTTAATTTGGGTGAAAATCGCTAAATGTGAAAATCAGTAAGAACTTTATATTACCCACAATTTTTTATGGATTGTCTTCAAACTTAATATACTAGGCCTTTGGGGAAATGAGTACCTAGGTTGGCTAAGCATTTGACCTTGACCTTCATTGTTAGCGCCCAAAGTCAAAGTTGACCTTGAAAAAAAATTTCAAGAAACCATAGAGTATAATATATGACAGGGCATTGAGAGAGTTGTACAACACTTTTATTTTTTCAAAACGACGCCCTACGATATCACAAAGATGCAGCTGAAATTAGCATGTTTAATAAAAACAGGCTGACGTCAGCATGTTGTAATAAAAACATAAAACATCAAAGTTTCAGTATAGATCTTGCCCCTCAGGGGGAGTTGCAGTCTGAGTGCTCTTGTTTCTGAATATTTTTTCACTAGTTTTGGATTTGGCTAGGGTCAGTGTCACTACTGGTAACATGAGGCGATACCTGGACCCTACAGAGGTTGCACAGGTAGTCCAACTCCTCCAAGATGGCACATCAGTACGTGACAGTGCCAGAAGGTTTGCTCTGTCTCCCAGCACAGTCTCGAGAGCATGGACAAGCAGGCATGAACAGGCAGTTACTCTATGATAACTGGGCAGGGCTGTAGAAGGTCCTTAACCCGTCAGCAGGACTGGTATCTGCTCCTTTGTGCAAGGAGGAACAGGATGAGCCCTGCCTGAGCCGTACAAAATGATCTCAAGCAGGCCACTGTTGTGAATGTGCCTGACCAAACAATCAGAAACAGTCTAAATGAGGGTGGTCTGAGGGCCCAACGCTCTCTAGTGGGCCCTGTGCTGACTGCCTTTCACCGTGGAGCCCAATTGGTATTTCCCATAGAATACCAGAAATTGCAGGTCTACCACTGGCAGACCCTACACTGGTGCAGTGGGTCCTGGGTTCCGTCTGGTGCGTGACAATGCCCAGCCTCATGTGGCGAGAGTATGCAGGCAGTTCCTGGAGGATGAAGGAACTGATATCTTCTTTTTCTGTTTTCTACACAATTTTCTACACTATTAAACATTATATCATCAAAACATTTCAACAATAATGATGAAAGTGGTGAAATTACCTTGATACTGTATTAGCCACAATCTTCTTTCTCAAACGCAGCATGCACACTCTGCATTGCATTCTGCTCTGAGGCAATTGTCAGCAGAGAAATTGGTATTTCAGTCTCCTAAATGATGGATTTCTACTTGTATGTGGAATATCAGTTCAAAATGATTAATCTAGAGATAAACCCCCGCTCCTTGAATCCAAGAGGCTGACAGCAAACCTGACATTTACTACTGATGTTTTATACTGCTGAAAAACTGCCAAAAGTGGTATCAAAAACCATTGTTGTTTTTCTGTAAATATCTTGATTTTATGTTTTAAGCACCCAAGCAAACAATGAAAAAGGCACTGGAAGTTAAAAATGCATCATCATGTGTTTTTTTCCTTTCTGTGCATCATGTTTCCAGCAGTACAGCAGTGATGCAGCAAGTGCACAATAAACACCTTCAGATAGTTCATCAAAGAGGATTGCAGTCGAACTCGATTCATTAGTGGGAAATTTACTTGACAAGCATGGCCAGAACTAGCAGGCTATCAATCAGCTGCTGTCATCAGGATAGGTGATTTGTGCTAGCTGGAACAGCAATGACCCACACTTACTAACCGTGCATATGCACAAATCTGTACGTAAATCATGCATATGAACATTTCATGCAGAAATCAGTGATTTAACAATATTTTCGTACCTGAATTCTTTTCTACTTTACAAACAAATTGTGCCTCAGACCATGTATAGGAACAAATGTGATGAGGGCCTGGCAGTCTTAGGAAACACAAACCTTTACAATAAATACCACTACTACTATTACTATTACTATTATTGCCTTTGGCAGAGGGTAATAAACACTGCCCAAAAAATCATTGGCTGCCCACTGCCAGCCCTTGAGGCTATTGCCAGCTCCTCCTGTCTCAGGAAAACCAGGGCCATCACAGGTGACCCCTCGCACCCT
>VUQS01032346.1:0-19931 GCA_015108495.1 Heterochromis multidens | reverse complement strand
AATAATACTGTACGTAAATGTAAGTACTGCGAAAGTAATCTAAGTAATGTGTAAGTAATTTGATGTACTGCGTAAGTAATTTTAAGTAGTGCCTAAATTGTAGGTATTTTACAGGAAAGAAGACACTCCTTTTGAAAGTTATGTTTGAACAGTGATTGTAAAAGAAAAAAAATTTATCACTATAAGGTCACATAGGCCTGCAAATTTTGATGGTGTTTATTTTTCTTTGTAAGTTGGAAATGGAGAACAGTCCTTATCACACTTATATTGGTAAAATAAAAGGACAATTGAATAATAGAACATACATCATGTACATCAACATAATAAATATTAAATAAAGATGTAAAAAAATAAAGATGTAAAAAGACAAGATTAATCCAGTCCATATTATGTTTCTATGCAATTTCTGTACAATTAAATTGTTTTTTTGTTTTGTTTTTTACAGTTATTGTATGGTTAGGTGTAAGGTTAGGGCTGGATTCTGAAACAGTGAAACACCACATTTATGAACAGCTCTGTATTTGGCAGGGAGTGAGTGGGGTTGATGAAGCAAGGTCATACAAAGCATTCAGTTCTGATGGCAGAGACCACAGTTAAAAAGGCTTCTGTTCTGACAAGTTGATTGATTTGTTCTGTTTGCTAGTACAGCTTCTAATGTTGCCCAAGAGATGTTTTCTTCGAGTGACTGATACCCACCAGACAGCAGCCAGTTTTGAAGTTATCTAATAATAGAATCAGAATGAATTGAAAAATTTTTGAAATATTTGCTTAATCTCCTTTATCAGGTACAAAAAGACCCACTAACTTTTAATCACAGTGTGGGTCTTAGTCACCCCACATGGTTAAGTAAGTGGTTAATGCACAGATAAGGGAGCATGTTAGAAGGTTTCAGATTAGTGGTCTTCACTGCGCTGCTCATACTGATTTCAGCACCTTGGACAGAAGCACAGCAGTAGAAATATTTGCCTGATTTCATTTAGCCTGTGACCTTATAGTATCCCGTTATATCCTCAAATTTGCATTTGCAAGACAGAGAGCCACACACAGAGAGACAGAGAGACCGACAGAAATCCAGACTGAGCACGAGTACCAGTGTTTTTGAGTTAATCGGTGACCCTGCCGACGGAGTGTTTTCTGCCTCCTGTCGAGACAGACAATGTGCACCCCACCACAGCCCCCATGTGCATCTGATATATGAAAGCTTTTTTGACTTTGGGTGGCGTCCTGTCTATTCGCCTCACTGTCACCCTCTGTGGACACTGCTGGGAGAGGGTTGCCATCGGTGTCTCCCTCCTTCTCTCCGCAGCTTCTCCCCTCCCTCCATTACTCCTCTTCCTCAATTCCTTCCCATTTCTTCTATTCCTCACTCTGTTTATCCTCCTTGTATTCCAGTCTTTTATGCTCGCTCATCCTATAAATCCTCTTTTCTGCTTTTCTTATCTTTTCGCACTGAAACTTCTGGTCAATTCCTCTCTCCGTCTTCCTCTCTGACGCCAACCTGCCTTTCCCTCCTCATCCTTATTCTGCAGTCTCTTTCAGTTTTTACCTCTCGCACCCAAACAGTCAGTTGGGGGTCTGGAACTTCTTGGACAAGAGTGGAACGTAGATTACAGGGTTAGAGAGGAAGGGAGAGGGCTGTGCGAAGTCAGGGAGGGGAGGCGCTAGCTGGCGGGGCCTGGGACCTGAACTAGACAGACAGTAAAACGTCACCACACCAAACCCAGACTCCCCGACTGTGATCGCATTCTTGTGTGTGTGTTTGTGTCTCTGTGTGTGGTGATTGTGTGTGTGTGTGTGACTGGGGGTTCACAGTGTTAGTAGCTCAGAGCCAGCTGAGGCTGCAGTGGAGACAGACAGAGACAGAGGCACTGAGCAGCACATAGCAAACACCACTGAATGTTGAGTTGTATGGGACTGGGATATCTGCTTTTGGGAGGAAATTTGGCAGGTGAGAGTACGGGTACATGTGTGCGTCTATGTGAGGCTTTTTTGTGCAACAGAACTCTCTATAAAAGTGTCTATATTTTAGCAATGCCTGTTATATTTGTGAGTAATTTGTATATCTGAATTTTTTCTCTGATTCCAGTAGCCTTGTGTCATTAAATTAAGAGTTTTGCAGTAGTGCATCATCAGTGACGTGGGTGAACTAACATTCAACGATCTGTGTTGTCACTACTGCAGGTTGTAAGCTGACTTTAGGGGGACAGATATCAGCACTACACCCGGAGCCGCAGGGAGAGGTGCGGCCACGCTCGCTTGACCAGCAGCAGGCCTTTGCTTCAGACTTCTTATCAGGTACAGAGGTCAAAAATATTGGTTTCAGGTGACACTTATCGTTTAATTTTGACTTGTGACCACTGATTCATGATTTCTTGTAGACCTTCTTATGGTCACAGTTGAAAACGTGTGCAACCAATCAGCGATGAAACAATCTTGAAAGAAGCCAACCATGTTGTAGTTTTTGACTTGGAACAAAAACCTTGGACTTACACTGGAACTTCATTTTTACTTCATGCCCAGTACTTGAGTAACTCTCAAACCACTCACTGCCCTACATCTGAAACATCTCGAAGGTTCTCGAAATCAAAATCTTTTTTTCGTGTGTCAGAATCAACTTTACTAGCCTGGTATGTTGACAGATGGTAGAACTGAGTGGCACATATACAAACAAAGCAAGTGTATCACTAACTGAACACAGCTTTTCAAATTGGCTGGACCTCGCCTCAGTGCATCTTGAATGAGCTTGGGCCCAGAGAAGGCAGTGCAGTTCTAGCTTTTGTTGATGTGTGGTACTTTACTTTGCATGGTGGAATTTTAACTTGCATTTGTGTGTACAGTCTCATAGTGTACTCACTATGTTTCTAAGCCCATGCAGCTCATTCACTTTTGGTTTTTGGCCTTGTTCCTTGTAGCTACAAATTTCTTTGGATACTCTCAATCTTTTCACAGAAATCCAAATAAGTGCAGTACATGGCAAAATCCCAAAATTACTGTACAGTTTTACTTTTATTCTTTTACCCATGCAATTGGTCTGAAAGGCTCTGCCTCTCTGGGACACTGAACTAATGTTTTTTGCCATTTTAACCATTTTTTAGCATCATAGTAATACAGATTTGAATGTATGTAGATTGTAGACACTGATTCGTATCTGTTTGTAATGTCTTTCCTCCTTTCCTCTTTGTTGTCTACCTTTGCTTCACACACTTTAAATTGTTAATGCCCTCACGCCCGGTGTCACCTCTACTCAGTCTGCTCCTCTGCTTTTTTCCCCTCCTTTCACAACTTCATATATATTTGCCTGTGTCTCATTACTCTCTCTTCTCTTGTCTTCTCTTCACCTTTTCCATTGTTCTTTGCTTCCCTGCTGCCAGTCTCCGTGGCAAGCTATTCAGATCCTCTGGGCTCTCACACCAGCCCTGCCCAAAAGATGGACACTAACCTGATGAGAGCTTTTTCAGGTATACTCCCAATATTTTCTTCTAACATAACCACAGATGTGAGTGCTATTATAATAGCAACAGTACTAAAATATTAACATTACCTTTTTCTGTGAAATTGACCAGTGCTTCTCAAATCTGAGCTTAGTCGTGGCACACATTACTCAACAGCACTGTCTGATACTGACTTTATTTCTACAAAATCTCTTATTTAAAATATGCTGATTCACACACAGTGTGCTGATTCATGCATGCACAATGTCAGATTTTGACAGACTGAATTAACGATAATGATAGCTCCTATTTTTACTTAAAGAACCTAATACACATTATCAAGCACAGCTACAAGAGCCTAAACATGATAAGGTTAGCTTTTGTGAGTGTTGTGTCTCCACCATTGCTGCACCATTGCAGTTTGCAAACAACAACTGTATAATTTCAGAATATGAGTCTCTGACTTTGGCTTTTTACCACTTTTTTACCACATGGTTCTGGGTTCAGACTTCCTGGTCGAGGGTGGCATGATCTCCCATGCACTGTAGCTCCCTTTATAAGAACCATGTCAAAAATGATTATTAACTGTTTGATCTTTCCAGTATAGAAGAAAAATTGAGAGTTAAACATCATAATTAGCATAACCATTTATTCCTTTATTCTCCCAGAGCTTTCTCCAGCCATGGAAAGCTATTCCATTCATCTGCTTTCTGTCTTCCTCTCATAATGGACTCGCTACACTACTTTGTCCTAATAGTTATATTGCATGACAGTACTACTCGGCCCTATATTAACTACAGTTGATATCTGGTCAACACAGTAAATGGATGTTTTGGACATAAAGTCACAACTGTTATTTTTCCACATTCTGTTGACAGCCTTTGTTCATTTTGGAAGGTATAATAGCTATACCACAAGATTTCAGAGGTATTTTGTCTAGTTTTTTCTGTTTGAGCATTTCTTTTTGTGGATTTAACTTTTTCACACATGGCTTCACATTATCCTCAAACACTCTTTGATATGACATAGATTTCATAGTTGAATCTGTTACTACAAACTGCAAAGTCCCGGCAGCAACCAACCTTACGGTCAGTATGAGATTTTTGAATAGCTGCATTTGGTCTTCGCTGATCATCCCCACTGTTAGTGTGGCCAAACAACTTTATCTTTGGCCTATCTGTTCAAAATGCCTGGTCTTGCCTAGATGTTCACTGGCAGAAGCTCTTTGGGCTTAACAGATATGTGTGTCTGTTTTAAATAAAATAGATCGCACTTGTCAGTCTTTAAGGAGGTTCTAATCATTGGCAGCTGGTCTAGAACTTAGAATCAATGGTAAAAAGTTTTGTTTTTTTTTAACCGTTTTGTTGCTGTGCTTGATTTCTGCATTGTAAAATTAAAAAAAAAAAAAAAAGTCTGGAAGAGGGCATATTTTGAGGCAACAGAATCAAGCAAGTAACTTTCATTTAGCATTGTGGAAGAAAGTTAATGAATTTATGTTAGAAACAGGCTCTTCAGTTAAATCTTTGGTCACAATACGATTGTTGTTCCATCTGTAGTCATTTATATTTAACAGCATGGCTCTGTTCTATGACCTCTCCTCCTTCCATGCACACATTTGGAAAGCCAAATGGGAGGCAGAGCAGCAGTAAAACAAAATCCTCACAGAATTGAGCAAGCATTGGTGGCAGTGAACATGAAATGAATGAAGATGAATGAAATTATGAACATGATAAAGTCAGAAACAGGAAATAGCATGAAATTGAGGAGCTGGGGTGGAATGTGGGTTGTAAAGCAGCTTGCAGAGGCAGCGGTAAGTGCTGAAAAAGTTAAAATAGCATGCCCAATGTAAGATTTGTCAATAGGATGCCAGAAGGGTAACAGCTGAGCCATCAGCTGAAGGGGGCTGGTACTGAGATCTGCCTGGCTGATGGCTGAACTCTACTCCGTGGCCTGCCTGAACAATCACTATGCTCAGTTTATGCAAACATACCTTAAGCTTTATTCACTGTGAATCATTACAGCATCCAAATCTTTTAGCTCATTAGATTTCCTTCCTTATTAAAAATGGGACTTCCAACCAGGAACTTTCCCCAAAATAGCTGTTGTCCACCCTGATGAATTGCTTGTGTTGAGGCGGCACTTGTTAGTTGCATGCAGAGCTGGAGCTGTCACTGGCTTGGTATCTGCTGGTAGTTTACAGAGTGACACGTACATTTATACACACACCCACAGTGTGAGCTATAAGGCTGAGTTATGCCTTTCACCATGCCAGCCTCTGCAGAGCCAACTCTCATTGTTGTCTTAATGAGACCTGTCGTCTCTGGGCCACCGAAATACTGCTCCAGGCTTGAACACACACACACACTTTGTTTCACCAACACATTCCTTTAGCTTTACAAATACAGCTGACACTTGCATCCGTGAATTATTCTTTAGACTAATTTCCACCAATTTGGGACACACTCATGCAGGTGAAAAATCGGAATAAATCTCATTCATTGATGTGTACACATTCATAACCTCATCCAGGCTCTGTGGATTTCTCTCAGACTTGCTGTGTATATTCAGACCCCTGCCAGTAGTTCGGTATCCTTGGGAGCTACAATGGTTGACTGCATTCAGATTGTATGTGATGTTGTCATCATCTTTTTTTTTTTTTAACTTTGTGTCCTCTTACTATTTTTCCTCTTATCTTTGCTGTGGCTTTCTAGAGTAATAGTGTCAGTACAAAGAGAATCCCTGGTATACCTGTTTGTCTGTTTTCTTTTTTCTCAGGTTTCTCCCAGCCTGGAGGGATGGGGATGAACGTGGAGGTGGGAGCTGCACCCCTTCAAGCAGAAAAGCCTCCAAGTATTGCAGAGCCCCAGAATCCCATACCTCCAGCAGGGTCAGTCGCCCCTAAGGAGCACAGCCCCATGCTGCCTGAACCACAAGCTCCTCGCAGCCCTTTGGATGTATCAGCAGGTAAGACACATGCATGTGAACTCACATGCCATAGTGTTTCTCTTCAACAGTGCTTTTTGTTGTATTGTTTTTTCATCCACACTAAAACACAAGGTAACTTTAATTTCAGTGTGATAATGTAACCCAAGCTTCCCCAAATAGCTGTCTGCGGATCAGCACGTTTGAATTTTTTCTACATTTAAAATTCACTCAAACTGTGTTGATTCAATAACAATGCCAGTTTGTTTTGTTTTTTTCCTAATTTTAAGTCTGTAAAACTTGATGTGAGAAGAGATTAAGACCATTGTTGTATGTTAGTCATTCATATGTCTCTTGCTACAAAGTGGTGGCTGAAATGGTGTATTTGATTGTTTCTAAACTTTTAATTTAAAAAAGGGAAGATTTTTAATAATCTTTCAAAGGTTTACATAGTTTTGCTTTAAAAACTCATAATTCCATTATAGCAAAGGGATCCTTTACACTTTAGCCTAAAATTATATTGTTTTGAAACACATGCAGATTTAGAAAAAAAGTCACTTTAAATTTTAAAAGGTAAATGGACTGGTTCTTATAGAACGCTTTTCTACTCTACTTGGGCACTCAAAGCACTTTATACAACATGCCTCATTCACCCAGTCACACACATTCATACAAGCACTTTTTTCTATGCCTAAGTGCTTTCTATCTAACATTCACACACATTCACACTGCAATGAACGCATCGGAGAGCAACTTGGTGTTGGTATCTTGCCCAAGGATACTTTGGCATGCAGACTGAAGCAGCCAAGGATCGAACCACCAACCTTCTGATTAGTAGATGACCTGCTCTACCTCCTCAGCTCAGCCAACCTGGTGAACTGTTGAGTCTTTTGTGTCCAAAAGAATTTGCCCAAAATATATGTATGTGTATTCTTTTCCAAACGGATGCCTCTTCTTAAAATCCTTGTACCATAATAACTACTCAGTTTTGTAGCAGTGTTTCCTGTTATGCTTCTTACAACTGTATAGTATTTAATCATTAAATATTTCTTTTATACTCTCCACTCTCACAGCAGTAATCACTTCAAATTGCCTACTGCTTAATATAATGTATCATATATATATATATATATACATTGCTGTAGTTGTCTTGTTGCCTGATTTATTGCAGAGGAGGGCAGTGCACAGGTTAGTGATCTGTCTTTGCATTCTATAGATCCTACCATACTTACAGAAAGACACACACTGCTGCTCCAGTGTGATTTAGCTATGCAGCTCAAGGTATACACTGTGTTGTTGTGCACTGGCTTCTTAGTCATATATATTTTGTGTGTGTGTGTGTGTGTGTGTGTGTGCGCATTTGTCCTACAGAGAGGAGCTGTCTGTATCTTTCACTGTCCATTCTCTTTTCACCATCCTTTGGTACAGAAGAGCCCATCCTGGGCCCTACTGTAGGGTTTTCCAGTTCAGTGTACATGTGATCCTAGAGAACACAGAGTTATAGTTGTCACCTTGCTGTGTCTTGTGTTACTTGGCAGAGCCATGCTAAAATGCACAAAGCATCACAGCAGCTGAGGCTTCATCTTGGAATACTAACTGCAGGTGGTTACCTCTTTATTCGGTGACTATACACCCTTTAGAACCATTTTGACATCAGATAACAAGGGAGCAAGCAAAGATGTTTACAAAACTGCTGCCTCTTCTTCTTACACCCCAAAATCTAAGGTTTCTGTATGTCAGGAACTGGATGTTATCATTTAATAGCTAGCAGGAACTCATTAGTAGAAAAGCTAGTGTATTATCTCCACTGAAAACAATCTCTTGATGTACTATACATACGAGCCTCCAAAAATGGTTGATTATGTATACAAATAGCTGTAATTCCTAAAAAATTAATGCAATACTTGTATTAAACCTCTTGAATTAAAGCTGAAAGTCTGCACTCAATCACACTTTGATTGTTTGATTTAAATGTCATTGTCATCATGTCGTAAAATGTCATTGTCCAAAAATGTATGAATCTAACTGTAAATTCTCAAACAGTCTCAAATAATAGTAGCAGGTCGAACAAACACTAAAGCGTGGCTAAAAATCTTTAAGGAGCAGCAAAATTCCCTGAACCATAACAGCTTGTGGGGAAAATTCACCTTCAGTAAGAGAAGCATACTGCAGTGTTGGTTCATTGCTGATACGATAGTCTTAGTGAAAGCCGCATCAACTCAATGCAGATTAATAGGTGTAACCTTTAAACTTGGGTATTATGCTCAGTGAGCTAGTCAAAGACCATTAATTGTGTGTCTGCTTTCTTGTGATACTAATTCTAAGGTTTGATTTCAGGGTATCCAACCATGCCAATTACCATCTTGAAACTACTACCATCTCTTTCTCCAAACTCATACAGATTTCATGACGCTGACATGGAAGTTGTAGTTAATGCAGATGAGACACAAAATAGTCACTGAGTAATGTAAGTATTGGTGTCAGTACTGATCTGGCCTTTCTCATCAATGACTTTCTACTTGCATTGATGGACAAAAGTGTTTGGATAATTTTAAAAAATGAATTAGACTCAGAAACTCTCTTGAAACTAAATTTATCAAAACAACATGTGAAAATGGAATTGTTACATTTTATTTAACTGGAACAGGAAATTAGCAATTAAAGCCAGAATTGAATATAGTCAATTTCAATTGATTTGTAACTGAATTCGAACAAATAGAAAATGAAGCCTGCGGTTGCTCATTGACCTCTTGCTGTAACCCTGAAATCAACTGTGAGCCTGTGTGTGTGTGTCTGTCTGTGAAGCACTAGGTAACACATGGTGACTCAACATTGCAGCAAACCCTAGCCCCCTCCTTTTTCAAGATGCAGAGTGCACATGCTTGAACCTTAGTCTGACTCTGTCATGAGACCAAAGGACAGCCCAAAGTAGAACAATAAATTGCACTGAGCAGATTTATTAACGTATCAATGTATTGAATGCATTACTGACCTACATTATATTGCGATTTTCAGCACAAAATTGCTTGAATTACAATAATTATCGAAGCATCTGAGCAGAATTCCAGCCCAAAAGACGCTTGTGTTCCAGAGATGTCGTGATTCAGCATTAAAATATAAAATGTCCAAAAAAAAGACTTAAGAAACTAAGCTCAAAGAATATACCTCGATCAATTTGTAAGTGTTAAATGCATTTGTCAAATAATATTTCTGACACTACAATTGTCATTATTGACAAAATGCTAAAGAAAAGGAATTACATTTTTATTGTTTGGAAACATACTAGAAAGTACACAGGAAATTGGATATGACAGTATAATACTCTAGAGGGTTCCAAAGAGCTCAGGTAATACAGTGGCTTGACAGCTGTCTTAACAAATGAAAGTGAATCCTTGAGCATCCTTCAGTATATCAGCACTTAATCAGCCACATCATTAAAAAAAAACCTACCTGACACTGTGAAGATTCCCCTTGTGTTGCCAAAACAGCAGTGAGTCATCAAGGGATAAATACGGCACCTCTGAGTTTGCACTGTAGTGTCTCACACTGGACTTCGACCACACGTCCTTTGGGTCCTGTGGGTTGCACAAGGTGGGGCTTCTGTGGATCGGCCTTGCTCTAGAGTATCCCACAGAAGCTCAGTTTCAGTGGGGTCTGGGTAGTTCAGAGGTATGGTCAGCAACATGGACTCTTTTGTTCTTGAGCTTCTTGAGCAGCTTTTCAGGTATGTGCTTTGCTCTTGAGAAGTCCTATTGTCATAGATGATGGGGTAATTTGGTTTGAAACACTGTTTAGGAGAGTGGTACGCATCAGAGTAACATCTACATGAATGCCAGGACCTGGAACATTAAATTGCTGTGAGATAATGACATATCTCTCCATTTTCAAGAAGAAACATAAACATTTTTGGCCTTTAGTTTTTTGGAGCCAGAAGTGACCATATTTAGATTTAGAAAGTTGAGTGGTAAGGTGTCAGCTAAGACTAGCAAGCTTGTTTATTGATCTGCATCCATAAACTATATGAGTGCATCATACAGACACACATATCTGCTAACTAGTGCTAAGTAACAGACTATCAAAATACCAGAATTTCAGCCACTAAAATTGAAGCAAAAACTTGTGCCATCTGTACCACATAGCCGGCTAGAGGCAGGCAATATATCCTCAAAATTATATGACAATATTTCAAGGAAATGTACAATGATATTTCTGATGATACCAAAAAAAAAACCACTGGTGATTCCAGCTTGCAGGCAGCAGCATTTGTTATTGCTAACAAGATGAAGGGCATTTTCAATCCTTGTTGATGGGCTCATTGATAACAGGCTAGCTGATCCAAAGTGTGAATCTACTGCCTCAAAGTGCCAGCAGCAGCTGCAGCAGTAGCAGAATTATAGTGCAATAATAGTGACACTGTTGTGCAGGCTCCTGTAACACTTCACAATATTGTCACATAATAATACTGAAATTGAAAAGTATTTTCTACCTGGGATGTTGTATCTTGGGTCTAGCTTTTTAACCAGTGACTTAAAGCCCTCCATTACCACCATGTAACCGCATCAGTAATTTCCAACCATCGTTTTGCTCTTATTGTCATATGGATCACAACTAACCAGTGCTCCAGTCATGCTCGGTGGAGTCATTTGTTTAAGTTTGGGTCGCACATCACCAGCTGCTAGTATCTCTTCCTCCCATGCCTTCATAATCTGGTTGTACTCAATGGTGTGTTTTTGCCTCGAGTGATGAGACAAGTTTGTTGTTTCCACCTTTAGGAGGAAACATTCTCTTGCATATTTTGCAAAGCATTGTGCTTTGTTGGAGGTTATTGTAGTAGCTCCTTTTTTACGAAATCATCATTGAAGGCTGACACACAGCTCTCGCTGTCAGGCATGTCTGGGCTTGTCACATTGTTCTGCGTGCTAGGGAACATAAAGTCATGGTGTCACTATATCACTGATGTTGTGAAATGGCACAGCCCTGCAGCCGACCATATCGTTTGTCAGATAATTCCATTAAAAAAGATGCCAACACCACAAACACTGCTAACAGCTCCAGTCCGGTGACTTGAGGTAGCAAAGGTGAAAAACTTGAAGCCTTGACAAAATTAAAACAGGAATAGTGAAATTATCTATAAAGTAAATGATCCTAAGACAAATAGACTGGTACTTTGTGGTGCTTTTATACTCTGCGAACTCATAGCACTTTTTTACTCCAAGTCATATTTACGCACATGGTAGCCAGGGATCAAACCACTGACCTTTCAATTACTTGATGAGCCGCTCTACCTCTTGAGTCATGGCTGCCAAAACCAGTTTTGTACCAAGCTGTAATCATGTTTATGTCATAGCTGAAGTCTGGCATTTAAACATAGGAATCATGATTTTATTTCGGAGCCAGTCTAAAGTGGCTGTTGGAGAAATTGTAGTTATTGGCAGTTCTGCGTTGGCGTTTAAGCCCTGGAAGTTTCCACTTGGGTAATCAGTGTTGTTCACTTCACATGTAAGTGTTTTTAATGTTATGGCTGACGGGTGTATCTTGGTACTGCAGGTCATGAAAATTTACAGTTTATTCTCAGACCATAAAGTTGCTCAAGAACAACTTTAAATAAGTGTTGCATGGTGAATAATGGAGCACAGTTTGGATGTTACCATTTGAACTTTTTATTTAAACTTTTCACTTTGTACCAGTCCAAGTACAAGATTTAACATCATTCTACTGTATGAAAGCTTACAATCAAAACTTTACATGACAGTAGACGGACATTAACCCAATCCTTGCTCTTTTGAAAATTCTAGCTGTTCTACTTAGAAACTGTAGAGTAACAGTAAATGCACATTGCAGTGAAACTGCTGTTCTGTGATGCTTCCCCAGGATAATGAGGCTATGCAGCACAAACATTTTTGTCTTTAAGGTGCTTTCATTTGATGTGTTTTTCTGCTACTCCCAATTACTGCACATATAGTATAGAGAGCACAGTTGTGTCATGTGTTTGTTAATATGAAAAATGGCTCTCCAGAGAGCTGCTGCACTGTACAGTTTGGGTCCTGACAGCTGCTCCACTTTAGCTGTTCTTGTCCATTTGCGTATATGTATATAACTGAAATCTAGGAACAAACTGGGCCAAACCCTTGTCTCAGTGGACAATGTCCCCTCTGCTCTTGTTACCACTCTTGTATCTTGCATTCCCCTTCCTTTTTTTACCTTCTTCCTTCTAGACTGAATTCAGGTTGACTACTGCCATCCATTATAATTGCCCTCCGTTACTAAAACTATGTTAAAGTGTAGTCCAAAACTAATGGAGCCTGCTTTAGTTACAGCAAGATTGCTTGTAATTGACCTCCTTTCTGTGGGACCATTTAGCATTCTTCTTGATTTTTTTTTTTCTCTTTTTCGTTTTCATGTCTTTCTGTGTCCACATTTGTGTACATGTTGGATGCTGCACTCTGTGTACTACATAACCTTATTGGAGTCTACACACACATGCACGCTCTCCTGTACCTGGCACAAAGCTCTTTTGTTGGCCATTAGTTTGATTGTGAGTGTACACTCTGTACTAGTCCCCAAGGCTGCTGTGATTCAGTCACCCAAAATTAGCCTACTGTCTGCATCATATAAGTTACTTACTTATACTGCATATATGTGTGTGTTGTATGTTTAATTCTCACTATCCATTTGCTCAATCAGCATTGAAACAAAAGAAATTTTCAAGCTATCCTGGCTTAGTTTGGATTTTAATGACGTTATCCGGTCTTAAAGTTCTATTATGTCCATTTCTAGCTGATTCTTAGAATCCTTATTTATCTTATATTAGGCCTTTGTGCAGCTCCTTACTTCATCCATTGTCTGAAACAAGCTCCTGTTTAGCTGTGTTAGCGTCGTCCCTCTCCTTTATTCTAATTGGCTGACCCTCAACCAAAAAAGCGTAACCTGCAGCTGGGTCGAGCTTCTGTGCTCACAGCCTGATCTGTGTGTTTGACATGACCATATAAAGGATATTCCCCCCCTCACTGACATCATATAGAGACAACTGTCTGAAATTGAGCATTTGGACTAGTCTGAAACTTTTTTCCTTTTTTCTTTATTCTTTTTTTTTTACTTGCACATAAGCTGACCTCATTATTTGAAACTTAATATGACCATTGTAATAATAGGTAGATGACAGAAATTGAGAAAATATAACAGTTCCTCTTTATGTTATGAAAATATGCACTCTTTTTGTATGCTTGACTAAAGGGTAACAGAAATTCAAATTAGGCTATTAAAATGTTGTGCAGTAAATGTTTGTGTAATGAGTATTCCAGTCTTCTTTCTTGGGATTTATTTGCCTTGTGTGATATTTTTCTCTGTTGTTTGAGTTAGACTAAGGGAAAAAGTTCATATGCACATATCCTTCTTTACCAACCTTAAACTATCCCCTCTTCACCCACAACAAGGTGCCTTAGGCTGGCCAGACCAGGCTGGCTGCCTATCAACAGACCTCCCTTTTACTCCAAGTGTCACCACGGTGATCGCTCGACATGCCAGCCACCTTGCAGCCAGCCCTGATGACCCACCTGACAGTTGGCCTAGTCGTGAGAGTGCTGCCTATGCTGGAGGCGACGAAAGGGATGGAGATGGATCAGACCGAAAACAGAAGAAGAAGAAGAAAAGACGACAGAAAGATGAGGGATGCTATGAACACCTTGAGAGCAGGAGCCACCCTGAGACGCAAGCACTGGGAGAAAACACCCGACCAGCAGAGGAGTTCTATCATAGAATTGGCCCAAGGAGGGATAAAGGAGACGGTGGTTGGGAGGAGCAACTTGGGAAAAGTGGAGGCCGAGGGAAGAAGGGGAAGAGCAGGAAGAAGCTTCCAGAGGAGTGGGGAGTGGCAGAATCATTTGTTGCTTCATCTGCAGTGACCTCTAGTATTACAGAGGAGGTCATGATGGATCTTGGGAGTTCAACTCTGGACAACCTGGAGGCTTACTTAGCAGATTCAGATACAAGCCAGAGCCCCTGGAAAAAGGAGGTCTACTCAGAGGAAGGCCTGATCCCTTCACCTCTGTCCCAGGATCTTTTCTCACCAATAGCTCCTTCCATTAACCCAATGGTCCTGAACAGTGAGCTGAAAGCCACAGCAGCTCCATTCACTATGCCCTCTACCACCAACAACAAATCACTCGGCTCCTTCCCCATGACTCCTCCATCTGGTGATCCATTTGATCTCTTGATGGACACAGAAAATGCAAGCCTGGGTAACAGCAAACAGGCTGTTTCTCCACCTTTTTCTCCAGAGAATGAAGCGGCAGTTGGTAATATGGCTGATAGTGGCATGTTTGACAACACCAGTTCTCTCCAGGAATGTTGTGAGCAAGCCATGCCTGAGGCAGACACCTCAGCTTTCAGCCCTGCATCCCAGACAAGCCCAGATGTTTCCCCTAAAGGTGAGGTGTTAGCCTCAGCACCACCTCTGTCACCTTCTGATGCTTCATGGGTTCTGAACAGCTCAAATATGAGCAGCAACAGCGATTTATTTAATTTTACTGAGATGAGCGCTCTAGGGCATCCTTTACCCTTAGGCCTGACCTTTGACACCCCAAGCCCAGCACCTCTCCGTTCCCCAAAAACTACAGCACAGGAATTCCAAGCCAGAGAGCTCAAAGAAGCCAAATCAACCCAGAAACAATCTAAGAAGTCACGCTCTTCATCTTCTTCGTCCTCTGTTAAGAGTCCAACCTCCCCAGAAGCTAAAAGGTTCTCTCCAATGGCATCCCCTGTCACCAGCCCCTCTTCCCCTCCATTGGTCACCCCTCTGGGAGTTCCAGGATCTGGTCTCAATCCTGCAGCTAAGCCCTTCTTTCCCAGCTTCGCTGACACCATGGAAGAACCGGCTGTGGCCTCTCAAGATGTTCCCTTTATCGAAGGTTGGTTCTAGTCAGCCCTGGACAAAGTAGAAGCACATAGAGTAACTAAAACATGTAGACAAATGGTTACCATGCATGATGTTGCAATCCAGCTTGGATACTTCACATATTTGAAACTGACGTCAAAAATATTTTGAGCAGGACTGATTGCTTGTATTATATTCATTGGGGGTTATGTCAATCATTACACCCATTTGTTCTGTTTTCTTGCATGGATACATTTGTCTAAAGACTTGGCTGGGGCTTGCTGGCTGCTTGTGAGTGACTAACGCATGGACTGAAGTGTTGACCAACAGGGCTGTGGATTGTCTTGACTTTAAAGGGATGTTTGGGTTTCATTGTAGTGGGATCGTATAAGGTATTAATCAGTATTGGAAGCCAAACAATCAGTGTAATTGTATGCTATATTTAGAATATTTTCATGACTTTACCCTACAACCAGACACTCCTTTTCAGTTTCCTGGTGCCATTACCTCACTCTCTTCATAGCCATAACTACTTTGACAAAAACGGCACTATTACCTTGCAGAACATGGAGTTGCTCATTTACTGGTGCCACATCTTTGATGTTTTAAAGAGTTACAGTACTCTTGCATGCTTTGCTACTCCAGACTGGGAGGAAGGAGAATGTAGGTAATACACTGACTATGAATCAGCACCTTATACAGAACTACTTTAAAGAAATTGAAATATCCCTTTTATCTGTAGTATCCTAATTCCCAATGATGCACTGCTGGGATGTTCTCATGACTAACAGTGTTGCTGTTGACAGGTGTGACACTACTAACCATTCACAGTCTTTCTTCTTAGCAGCACCAGTAGGTATCTTCACCAAATCAAAACCAAACCTGTAATTGTCTCTTCTGTCCAGGTCTGTGTTAATCCTGTGATCATTATCCCTTTCCTTTGCATCCAGGGGGTGAGGTGTCACTGTCTTCTTCTTCCTGCATCCAATTAACTCTGTTTTCCTCACTACCGTAGGGGCCTCTCTCTTTATACAACTCGTATTAGAAAAATCGGTTAAAAATAAAAGGCTGGTGTCATCTTTCTTCACTAAAGTTGTTATGCATTAACAGCTCACATCCTGGTATGACTCCTTGAAGGATAACTGTTCCAAAAGGCCAAACTATAATTGTTAATTTTGTCGATTTTATTTTCCATGTTCTGTGATGATTGCTGCTTCGGCTGTTTCTCTACCATAGGTAAGTCCTGTTTTAAATCCTCCTGTGGCTTTGTTTCCTTTTGTTTCGTGCATTGTTGTTAAAGCAGACAGTTGAGTGCATGAAATTCATCAACAGCTGTTGCTTAGAACATAATTGAGGTGTCACCAGTGTGCGTGCACTCAAAACAAAAGCTTTCTTCCCATTCTCAGTATTAAGTCAAGCTTATTCTTTTAGGCACTTGGTTTCTAAAATGAGTGGATTTTGCTTCATCTCCTGTTGATGATTTTGCTAATTAGGCTGTTAAAATGGAGAGTTTTTTGGCAGCATCTTTACTGTTTGGAGATAATGCTATCCTCTTGGCAACATGAGGTTATGATCTGCAAGGTGCACAAGAGGGGGTCACTCCACATCTCTTGTACTGACTCTTATTATCAACCTTGAGCTTTGGGGAGTGAATAATACACAGATACAATTTGCTTTAGTTAGTGGGCAGCACTCAGCCTTAAATAAAGGGTTAGAAGCTGAAGATATTTAGAATACAATTGGCCTTGAGGTTCAGGCATATGAGATTTGATCAAAAAGTTCTGGGAATTGGCTCATAAAAATCAAAACCCTTCCCTGATTTAAATTTATCTGCTCTAGCCTTTCACAAAGGATTGGTATAGACACTACAGATCACTTTCATCACTGCTGCTGGGTTTATATATTCCCTAGAAGTCACTCTCAAATATACTCAAGTATACAAATATATTCTCTTTTTCAAAAAGAAAAAAAATTCTCCCTGGAGTTTGGTTCTCCTTGGTTCTCCTTTGGGGTTGTCATGACAAGTCTATTTGGGAGGGGCGCTAGGTGCAAACCCAGGAGATCCTGGACTTGAACTGAATATCCCATCTGGCTTGGGAACACCTTTAAAATCCCCCACTTGCTGGGAAGATGAACATATGGACTACTACTGCCTTGCAGCAATGATCTACATTTTTTAAGGCAGAATGATTGGTATAGATTTAATCTATGGAAATCAGTCTGAGCTCTGAAACTCAACTAATTCAACAGACTAAACTGGTGGTCAGTTTCTCATTTTTAATGTATCTGTAGCAGTGTTATTCAGTAAGAGGAGGCTTCAGCCACCTAGGGATTAGTCCTGTTTATGCTAATCAGAAAATTACTGATGGAACAGTTTGTATGTGTGCCATCTTATAAGACTGAAGAGGCAGTCAAAATGAGTGTTGATCCTCTGACTGCCAAGCTCTTGTTTTAATGCACCTGGATTTTGCAAAAGTATAACTTGAATAAGGAAAGAGTTTCCAGCACACTGGGGAATGATCATTTTTACAGCAGCCAGAAATGGGGAGCTAAAATAAAATGCACTGACACTGCTGCTTTTGTGTGTGTGGATGCAACCTTTGTCTGTGTGTACCCTGTTTAAGTATATATCTAAATTCAGGGAACAGTGCATGTGCTCATGCTTGCATCTCTATGTTTGTACCTCAAGTGTATGTGCAGGTTTCTGCTTTTTTAAAGGAGCTAAAGTGTTCTTTGTGTGCTGCTGTGATTTATGGAGATGCAGAGTTCCAGAGGATTCATTTCCTTGTCCTTCCTTCCCTGTCTCTGCCTCCTGTCGGAGGCTGTAATGAGGACTGAAGTAGCCTTCAGCTCACCACAGGAACAGCACAGTGTTGAACCTAGCTATTAAGCTGCTTTGATCAATGCCTTCCCACCACAACACACATAGTTCTTCCACAACAGCACAGTCGCATACAAAACATGGATTGAAACTTTGTGGATGCTTATTGTGTTCTATTTGTATTTCTTTTTCATTTACACGTGTGTAAATGGTGTGTCTGTGTGTGAATGTTTGATGTTTACTTGATATTAATGTATGGGCATCTATTATACCCATCTATATCTGTATTGTTGTTTTGAAATGCATGTTGTAATCAAGCATGCTTTGCTGATATGTAAGACATATGACAGCATTAAATGTCCAGCATCAGATTAAATTTGCATGAGTCATTGTGCATGTATTTGTAGATACAGTATGTATGTGTTTGTTCTAGTTACACACAGAGGAGATAGGAAAAGACTGGAGTGCAGCTGGCTATGTCTTCTCTCTTTTTGTAATGAGATCCTTTGTGGGTATCCAGGGGTGGATCTCTGTCACCAAGAGTGGTATTTAAGCCTTATACAAAAGATAAGAAGGCATGTGGAGCACAATAAAGAACAAGGAGAAGGGCGTTGGAGGATTACAGAGTGAAGCATGTGGAGTCAAAAATAAGAACGTTTTTTAAATAATTTTGGAGGGAATCAAGGGGACGTATAAAAGCGGAGCAGGGACAGAAATGTTTTGTTTTGTACCATAAGAAGGCAAAGGAAGAGGAGATACTGGGATACTATGTAATGATTTGTGGGATTGATGAATGGATATTCAGAGGTGAGCAGAAGGGAAAGGAATAAAGAAAGCTTATTAACTTTATGATCAAAATGAGATTCAGAGGAATAAGAGTGGGCAAAAGAAGTCTAGATGGAGATTGAAACCTTTAGGAAGACGCTGTTGGAAACAGTTAAGAAAAAGACAATAATTAAGAAGATGGTTTATTAAACATAGCAGCACTGGACTTCCACTGCTGCTATTTTTCTGGTGGACTTCAGAGAGCCAGGAGGCTATTACTTGAAGGGGATGCATGTAATCAAAATTTGCTGCTGTGTATTTTTAGATGAGGGTGGAGAATATTAGTAAAACTGGAACAGGGTGGAACATTTACATATCTATATTTTTTTTCACTTCTAAATGTCTAGCCAGTAGGTAGCTTCAAGGTGGATTTTTGCCAGATTTTTGCAGGTAGGTTATGAAATAACCTACCTGCTTGGCTATTACTAGGCAACCCAGAGTACAAATTGCTTAGTTCTGAGGGCACCAAACACCCATTGGTATCTACGAGTATACCTACAGTGGTGTGAAAAAGTATTAGCCCCCTTCCTAATTTCTTAGTTTTTTTGCATATTTGTCACACTTACATGTTTCAGATCATCCCACAAATTTTAATATTAGACAAAGATAACCTGAGTAAATACAAAATGCAGTTTTTAAATTATGATTTTATTTATTAAGGGAAAAAAGTTATCCAAACCTACCTGGCCCTGTGTGAAAAAGTAATTGCCCCCCTTTTTTTGGAAAGCTGAGTTCAGTTTCACTAACCACACCCAGGCCTGATTACTGCCAGACCTGCTGAATCACAAACTCACTTAAACAGAACCTGTCTGACAAAGTGAAGTAGGCTAAAATATCTTAAAAAGCAACACATCATGTCACGATCTAAAGAAACAAAGTCATTGATATCTATCAGTCTGGAAAGGGTTACAAAGCCAATCTAAGTCTTCGGGACTCCAGTGAACCACGGTGAGAGCCATTATCCACAAATGGAGAAAACTTGGAACAGTGGTGAACCTTCCCAGGAGCAGCCGGCCTACCAAAATTACTCCAAGAGCGCATCGATGACTCATCCAGGAGG